>PVLC010034189.1:0-16812 GCA_004027655.1 Graphiurus murinus
ACAGATGAATGGATTACAAAACTATGGGATATGTACACAATGGAATTTTACTCAGCCATAAAGAAGAACAAAATCATGTTCTTTGCAGGGAAATGGATGCAACTGGAAAACATTATGTTAAGTGAGATTAGCCAGTCACAAAGAATAAAGAAGCATATGTTCTCCCTAATATGCAGATGCTAGGGAGAAGATGAGGCACAGGAGGGACGCCATATGAAAATGAGAGATCCTCAATAAGCTAAGAAGTTGAATTAATTCCAGTGGATGCACGGGGCAGAGGGACACCCTAAGGCACATGATGTTCTTACACAATCATATCAAGGTCACTCACTGAACTGAACCTGAGGGGGAGGGAGGGCAAGGGAATGGGGTGGGAATTGGGGAAGGGGTCGAATGAGAATTGGGGAATTGTGTGCAAATATGTTGTTAACAACTTGTGCTTAACAAAGATGTATGCTACATTGCACGAATAACTACAAAAAAAAAAAGAACAAAATCATGTTATTTGCAGGGAAATGGAAGGAACTGGAAAACAGTATGTTGTTAAGTGAGATTACCCAGTCACAAAGAGTAAAAAAGCATAGGTTCTCCCTAATATGCGGATACTAGGGAGAAGACGGGGTATGGAAGGGTCTCCAGATGAAAAAGGAGAGACCCTCGAAAGCAAAGAAGTTGATCTAGGGGTTGGACAGGGGGAGGGGGCACACTAATGTATATCAAGGTCATTCACTAAACTGAACTGGAGAGGGAGGGAGGGCAAGGGAGCAGGGCGGGAATTCAGGCAAGGGGTCAAATGAGAATTGTGAGCTCTTATATGGTTATCAATTTGTACCTAACAAAGATGTATGCTTACAATGTATGAATAAAAATAAAAATTAAAAAAAAATAAGAGAAGGGAACAAGGGACATCATATAAAGGTACACAATATCCATTAGTCTGAGCTTATCTTATTAAACCTCAATCTTTGTTGTCTCACCTGAGATTACTGCATAGGTTTTTAAACATATGACAAACTATGCAGTAATTAAAAGAACCAACATTACTAAATTCCCACTCAGCTTTGACAAATCCTAACACTTCATCATATTTGCTCCCGAACTTTTTTTTTAAACAAACATTACAGTTGGGGTTAAAGCTTCCTGCATCTTCTGCAATGATCCTCTGTCTCTGTCAACCCAAGATATCCACTCTTCTAGGTTTAATTCATCATTCCAATCCACAAGCAGTACACTGTATTCTTTAAGACTGTATAATTGTTAGTCTAAAAATGTCTTGTATCCCTCAGAACTGGTTTTCAGATTCATCTGTGTTAGTAGTTCTACTGTTTCTTAAACTTAGGACTGGGAAGATCATGGCATTAATGACTGGGTGTCCTGAAATGTTCAAGACAGTCATGCATAATGAAAAACTTTCTCTTGTCCCCTGTGGCTTTCAAATAACTCAAGAGACACTGATTTAGGTGAAAAAGTATCTGAGCATAGAACTCAACTCTATTTTACCTCTACAGGAGAGTTTGTTTTGTTTTGATCTGCCTAGTTTTAAATTAACACATAAATCATGAGAAGAGTGCATTTGGTTTTATTCAAACAAAGAGAATATTGTAGTGATACATGCATACCCATGTTTAAAGCAGCACAATTCACAAGGCCAGGTTATGGAATCAACCTAGGTGTCCATCAATAGATGAATGGATAAAGAAAATATGGTGTATAGACACCATGGAGTTTTATTCAGCTACAAAGAAGAACAAAATTATGTCATTTGGAGGAAAATGGATGGAACTGGAGAACATCATGCTAAGTGAGATCAGCCAGACTCAAACAATTAAGGGACACATGTTTTCTCTCATATGTGGAAGCTAGAGAGAAAAAAAGGAACGAAAGGCAATCTATTGAAAATTAGGAGAAAGACTATTAGAATAATGGAAAGGGATTGAAGGAGGGAGGAGAAGAGGTTACAGGGAAATATGGGGAAGGAAACAGACCAAAAAATGATGTGTACATATATGAACATATCACTATAAATCTCATCATGTTTAATTACAATGAACCAATAAAATAACTTTAAAAGAATTATAAACCAATTCAAAAATATATGTTGCCAATGGTAACACCACTCAATGCATTGAAAATACACAACAAGCATTTGTTTGTCTGTTCTTCTAGCTGTTACATTTGTGATAATTCTTCATATACATAATACACTTCCTTAGTCCTATTTTAAAATGTTATATAAAGGAAAATGTCAACAATACGGTATGGCTCTTCCTACCTCTTAAATTTATATTCCTTCACTCTATGTGGGTGTGAGCAACTAACTAAATTGTATCCATTAGTATCATCATACCAAGCATTGATATATCTAAATAACCATGCTTTTCAAAATTACCTTTCTTTATTTCTTCAGTATATTACATTTAGGATATAATATTATTTTTATAAATGCAATATATAGATAGGTCAAGATCATAAAATAGGTATGATAAACTATTGATTCTGAAAAGGGTACATTGGGTCTGATAGAGCTGAAAATTGCTGCTATAGAACCACTGTATTAAGACACTGCAATGTGTCTATCAAATTTCCTGCTAATGGACATTTGTCTTCCTCCTAGTTTTTTGCTGCTACAAATAAAATGGCTTCAACAGTCTCATGGATTTCCTCAACCACACAGGTTAATGCTTTGTAAATATCCTCCTAATCAGTGACTCATCTTATGTTCTTTTACATGCTGTTTTCAGATGCGCAAAATCTTTTAACATGCTCAAAGCTAAATTTATTGATGTTCTCCTTCATGGTTTGTGCTTTCAATGTCTAAATTAAGAAATATTCCGTTATATCCAGGTCATATGGATAGTTTCATCTAAAAGTTTTAAATACTTGTGGCACATGGGGGTACATACCTGTAATCCCAGTTCTTGGGAGGCTGAGACAGAGGATGACACGTTCAAGGCCAGCACACAGTAAATCAGTGAGACTCTGTTTCAAATAAGATAGGATTGTGGGGTGTAGCTCAGAAGTAGAGTGCTCCTGGGTTCAATCCCCAGTACTATACCATAAAATAAATTTTAAATTCTTGCTGTTTAGGTTCAGTTTGTTTGTTTGTTTGTTTGTTTGTTTTTGCAGTACTAGGGATTGAATCCAAGGATGCTCTATTACTGAGCTACATCCCCAGCCCTTTTAAATGTTATTATATGAGGGGGGTAGGTACTGAGGACTGAACCCAGAGGCATTCTATCTTCAAGCTACACATCCAGCCCGATTTTATTTCTTATTTGGAAACAGGGTCTCACTAGGCTGATGAGAGTCTCACTACTAACTGAGGCTGTCCTCAAACCTGTAATTCTCCTACTTCAGCCTCCCAAATACAGTGATTAAAGATACTCATCACCATGCCTGACTTCTTATTTTTTATGTTGAGACAAGATTTTGCTAAGTTGCCCAGAATGGCTTTGAAATTGCATCCTCCTGTCTCAGCCTCCTGAGTTGCTAGGATTACAAGTGAACGCCACTGTGCCTGTCTTAGGTTCAGTTTTTTAATTCACATTCACATTTTTAAATTTATATTTGTATAGTTGGAAAATAGAACTTTATTTTCATTATGCTTGTACATATAGCCAATTGCCCCAGAATCTACTCCCTCCCTGATGACTGAGACAGCTTCTCTTCTATATCCAATTTCCATATAGGAATGGTACTATTTGCAGACTCTCTACTCGACTTCCTTGGTCAATTTGTCCCTAAAAATATCACAATCTCAACTGCTTTAGTTTTAGAAGTTCTGACAAGGACATGCACCTTGTTCTAGAAAACTGTCTTGACTATTCTTAGCCCATTATTCTTTCATATCACATTTTAGAGATTATCAACTTTACTGGGGGAAAAAAAGCTATTGGAATTCTTCAAGAAACTGCATGTATTTGGGTTAATCTAAGGAAAAATGATCTTTATTATATTGCCTTCCCAACAGGAGCACGGTTGCAGGGTTTCTCAGCCACAGCATTAAGGACTTTGGGGGCCAGATAATCCTTTGCTGTGAGAGGCTGCCCTGTGCACTGCAAGACGTCTTAACAGCCTGCCTGCCCTCTTTCCACTAGATGCCAGTAGCATCTGCAACAGCGAAGATTCTCCTGATATTGCCAGCTCTCACCTGGGAAGGGCAAGAGGTACAAAAGCATTCCTGGTTCAGAACCTCTGGCCTGGATTAAATTCTTCAATGGTCATAGACCTCTCAGGTCAATTATTTTCCTTTGAGCTAATCCTGGTAGGTTATTATTCTAGGAAACTATGCATCTCATTTCAGTTTTCAAATTTATAAGGATAAAATCATTTTTAAAAGTCTCTTTAAGGGAGTGGGGTGGGAATAGAGGAAGGAGTTAAATGAGAAATGTGTGCATATATGCCTTTATCATCTTGTACCTAACAAAGATGTATGATTACAATGTACCAATTAATAACAAATTTTTTTAAAGTCTCTTTAAATCAATCTTACTGGAACTAAGTCTATTTTACTAGTCAAATGGCTTTTGATTTTATTGGCTTTATTGTATCTTTTTCTCTTTCATTTATCTGTATTCTTAAATGTATTGTTTTCCTTCTTTTACCTATTATGTATGTATGTATGTATGTATTTATTTATTTATTTATTTATTTATTTATTTATTGGTACTGGGGATTGAAGCCAAAGGCAATCTACCTCCAAGCTACACCCCCAGCCCTATTTCATTTTTATTTTGAAACAAGGTCTTTCTAGGTTGGTTAGAGGCTCACTACTTGCCAAGGCTGTCCTCAAACCTGCAATCCTCCTGCCTCAGTCTCCCAAATACTAGGATTACAAATGTGTGCCACTTCCAGCCTCTTTTTTTTTTTTTTTTTTTTCTCCTTTTGGTACTGGGAATTGAACCAAGGAGTATTCTACTGCTCCCAGTCTTTGGGGGGTTGTTTGTTTGTTTGTTTGTTCATTTGTTTTGAAACAAGGTCTTTCTAGATTGCTAAGAGTCTTACTACATTGCTGAGGCTGTTCTCAAACCTGCCATCTTCTGTCTCGTCCTCCCAAATACTGGAATTACAGGCATGTATCACACCCTGCTTACCCTCAGACCTTTCAACGTTTTTATTTTGAAACAAGGTCTCCCTGCGTTAGCACCCATTCACCTCAAAACTGTGATCCTCCTGTCTCAGTCTCCCAAGTACTAGGAACACAGTCATGGACCACCAAACAAGGCAAAGGCTAGATTGTTTTTAAATGCAATGTATCTCTGAGTTGATTTTGTTTGTTTGTTTGTTTGTTTCAGTAATGGGGCTTGAACCCAGGACTCTGTGCATGCTAGGCAAGTGCTCTACCACTGAGCTATACCCCTCAGCCCTTCTCTGACTTTTACCTGATGGATTTAACCCACTTAAACTTTTTGTAATTGTGAGAATGTTCGGATTTGTTTCTACAGTTTATTTTGCAGTGTACATGCTTTTTTCTGTGCTGTTTATTTACTTCTGCTATCTACTGAATGAGATACATTGTGATTCTTTTTTCCCATCCAATGGTTTGAATGGTATGTACTCCATCCCTTGGATCAGTTCTGAAACAGTTTTAGACACCTCTAAAAACATGGACTTTTCTCTATTTTCTCTCATCTCTTCTTTGAGAATTCTTAATTGTCCACATTGGAACTTATCCTGTCTTCCATGGCTCTTAGTAAACATGAAAGGGAAGAATCATTTGGTTGTACATTCTGGGTGAGTTCCTCAGATCTTTATTTTGGTTCATTCACTATTTCTCATAGGCTTCTGGTTCACTTAGCATATTTTTCATTACAAACTGTTCTCTTTGACACTTTCAGGGAAATATGGCAGGATGGTTCCACACATTTACTTCTGCTTTTCTAAAAGCCCCCACTAAACTAGAAGAAGAGGTATTTCTTTTTTTAAGAAGACAAACCCATTAGGAAAAGAAAATGAAAGAGGAAACAAAAACAATTTTTAGAAGCTAGAAAACATATGGGCAAGCAGTAATTGACTTAACAAACTCCATAAAGCAAATCCCTAACACAGCAGCTTGTTAGCAAAGGGGCAACCCAATTCATACCTCAGGACAGCACCCACCCACAAGAGGAACTGGCAAGACAATAAAATAAAGAGAAGACTGACAACAGGGAGGAGAGTTCAAAGCTTGTTTAAAACGCTCTCCAGATCCCCTCCCAACCCTGCACAGAAGGCAACACAGGCATCCCCATTCCCCTGCCAGACACTTGAAGAGGTATTCTCTCATGAGGGTTTATTCTCAGACAGGCTGGTTGTCGAGAGAGGGTGCCATGGTCTCTTGTTTGAGGACCACCAGTCTCAGCCAAAAGTGGGGGAACCAAACTAAAAGGGGCTCACCAGGTAAAGAATTTCAAACATAATGCTGGAATCTCAACCCTCACCCACAGCTCAGCTCCCAAAATTTAGGCATCCAGGGTTCACTCTCCAGAGAGAGGATCCGGGTACCCTTCTCTTGGGAACCTGGGAAGTCTAAGAAAGGTCTGGAAGTATGAAACTGGAATCTACCAATAAAACAAACCAACCATGTCTCCCTACCGTGAGCACTGCCCACATGCTCAGCCTTTCATCCCCAATATGAGCAGACACCCAGCATCTCCAGGCACAGAGGCTCGTCTCCTAATAGGAGCTAAGTCTTGAAGGGAGACAGTGCAAGCAACAGAAAAGTTTGTGGGGTTTTTTGTTGTTGTTGTTTTCGTTTTGAGGTTTTTGGTTTTGTTTTTTTTTTTTTTTTAACTATCACAAACATATTCAGAAAGATAAGAAAGGATCTCTTTTTAAAATCCATAAAGCTTAGTGCAACCACTTTGGAAAACAATATGGAGGATTCTCAGACAAATGGGAACGAACCTACCATATGATCCAGAAATACCACTCCTGGGTATCTACCCAAAAGAATGGAAACCAAACTATGAGACCGACGCATGTGTATCTATGTTTATAGCCACAAAATTCACAATTGCCAAACTATAGAACCAGCCAAGATGTCCATCAACAGATGAATTGATTACAAAACTATGGGATATGTACACAATGGAATTTTACTCAGCCATAAAGAAGAATAAAATCATGTTATTTGCAGGGAAATGGACAGAACTGGCAAACATTATGCTAAGTGAGATTAGTCAGTCACAAAAAGTAAAAAATCAGATGCTCTCCTAGTATGCGGAAGCTAGGGAGAAAGTGGGATATAAGAGGGACTCTAGATGAAGAAGGAGAAACCTAGGGAGAAAGTGGGATATAAGAGGGACTCTAGATGAAGAAGGAGAAACCTAGCCATGCGTGGTGGCACACGCTTGTAATCCCAGCATTTGGGAGGCTGAGACTGGAGGATCCGGGTTTGCGGCCAGCCTCAGCTACCTAGTGAGGCTCTCCGCAACTTAGTGAAACCCGGTTTCAAAATAAAGAATAAAAAATAGGGCTGGGGATATAGCTCAGAGGTAGAATGCCCCTGAGTTCAATCCCCAGTACAGAAAAAAAAAAAAAAGGAGAAACCTTAGGTGAGCAAAGAAGGTGACTTAACTGAAGGTGATGGGGTAAGGAGAGAAACACCCTAATGCACATGAGGTACTTTGAAAAACATAACAAAGTCAATCTCTAAAGTGAACTTGAGAAGGAGAGAGGGGTAGGGAATGGGGCAGGAATTGGGGAAGGGATAAAATAGTGCATGTATACCTTTACCAGCTTGTACCTAACAAAGATGTATGATTACAATGCACTAATAAATTTTTAAAAAATAGTTGAATAACAACAACAAAAAATCCATACGCAAGACTTGGATGGCTTTTAAAATTAATATATTCAATTAAAAAAAAAAAAGAAAACCCTGACAGTGGAAATGAAAAGTTCTGTAGAAATGTAGGAATATAAAGCTGAGGACATTTTCCAGGAAGTAAAACAATAGACAGATAGAAAGTTGGGGTGTGCACGGATGAAAGAGACCCCATCACAGCAAGGCCGTGCAGAGGAGGAGGATTCAAAACAGTTTAGGACTTAAATAGCAACACTAGAAATTACAGGAAAATAGAGCAAAACCTTCAGAACTCTTAAGAAACATTATTTACTACTGGGAATTTTTTTTTTTTTTTTTTTTTTTTTGCAATATTGGGGATTGAACTCAGGGGCGTTCTACCTCCAAGCTATACCCCCAACCCTATTTTTTATTCTTTATTTTGAAACCGAGTCTCACTAAGTTGTGGAGTGCCTCACTAGGCAGCTGAAGCTGGCCGCGAACCTGGATCCTCCGGTCTCAGACTCCCAAATGCTGGGATTACAAGCATGCGCCACCACGCCTGGCTCCTACTGGGAATTTTCTATCCAGCCATCAATCAAGTGTCATGATACACTGAAGACATTTCAGGGGTTACCGTCTTGAAAGCTGCCCTTCCTATGTATCTGTTCGTAGGCAGCAGGGAGAAGGTGTGTTCCTCCACAAAGGGAGTAAATAGAGAAAAGAAAAACCTGGTACCCAGGAAAAAAAGGGGCCAACAAGAAAGAGATGTAAAGGCAATCTCCAAAAATGTAGTAAAGAGAGATGCTAGGAAGAAAGAAGTAATCATACTTCACCAGTCATCAATGAGCAGGACTTACACAAACCTAATAATGAGAACCATAGCTATTATTCATGGAGGGAATGTCAAGAGGCCAGCATGTTTGTGTGGGGCCAGGAGGATAAGACAATAAATTACCTAGCCTGGCCTGGCGGTGCATGCCTGTAATCCCGGTACTTGGGAGTCTGAGACAGAAGGATCACAGGTTCAAGTACAGTCTCAGCAATGTGGCAAGACTCCCAGCAACCTAGTGAGACCTTGTTTAAAAAAAAAAAAAAAAAAAGAGCTGAGGGTATAACCTGGAGGTAGAATGGCCCTGGGTTCAATCCCCAGTGCCATATACACAATAAAAGAATAAAAATAAATAACCTTCTTCCAACTTAGGAAGTCAACAAATGCCTAAACTTAAAAAAAAATCAAGAACTAGCATTAGTAGCCTGTTATTTTTATGCATACAAGTAAATAAAGAATCAACAACATAGATAAAGTAGTTGCTAGTAGGGGGACAGGGGAAACAGGAAAGAGAAGGGGGTTGCTGTAGTTCTTAATTTTCAAAAAAACACATCCACATTAAAACTTCAATAAAAACAACAAAAATACATTTATTATTTTCCGCTTGCTCTATTAGGTGCCTTCTTTCATTTCTTTGATTTCTTCTGATTATCTGTTCACATTAAACATACTTATTTTACAGATTTTGTCCAACAATGAGCCCCTTTCTTGGGAATTTTCTAATGTTTGATTGTGAGATTATCTTTGATGGGGTTGCAGCCTCAGGACATCTGCAGAGCCATGGTCCATGTTCTGCACTGGCTTCTTTCAGCTGCTCTAGGGATGTTTATAACACCACATCTATTGTTGTAAAAATGGATATGCAACAGCACACCCATTAACGGATAATGCTGGGGTTTCCAGGCAATGTAGGATGTATACGCCTAGAGAGGATACTGTGGTATGTCTCCCAGGTCCTCCTTCAAGGTATAGTGCTTGTTCTCCCCAGCTGCCCAGCACAAGGGCTATGGTGACTGTCCCTTCAAGAGGATAGTCCCTCTCCCGGAACTGCCCTCCATGGAAAGAAGCTGCCTCCCAAGGTTACACCTGCACCAATGACCAGCCTGACCTCCTGGCTTCAATGGTGTATCTCTACAGGAAGCGCCTCCAAGACAACAGCATCCCTAGGTTCCCTTCCAGCTGTTCTCCTTAAGAGCCTTTACAGCCTTCAGATGCCCCCCAAAACCTCCCTCAGTAACCCAGAGTTCTGGGTCTATTTCCTAGGCAAACAACCTAGGGAAATTCCAAACACACATTCATAAGAGGTCAGCCTCATGGTTGTGAACTCTGATGGAAGGTTCCCTCCCCAACCTGTCCTCACGCCACAAGGGCCTTGCTGAACAGAGCAGTTTCCTTGTTGTCTTCCTGGGCTGGCGGGTGGTTTATTCCAGTAAACCTTTCATTGAAGGACATGCTCTTTTAAGGCATTTATTTAATTCTGGGATCTTAATTTTCTCCACCTGCCTTGTGCTGGCCAAAGCTATTGCTACAAGCTGAATGGTATCTCCCCAAAATTTGTACATTGAAGCTCTAATCCTCAGTACCTCAAAATGTGGCTGTATTTGGAGATAGGATCTTTAAGGAGGTGAGTTAAAACAAAGTCATTAAGGTGGGGCTTAATCCAACATGACTGGTGTCCTTCCAGGAAGAAGAGATTAGGGCACAGACACACACACACACAGAGGGAGGATCGCGTGAAGGTACAACAGGAGAACCCTCTGTGAGCCAAGGAGAGAGGCCTTGGGAGAAGCCAGCCCTGCCACACCTTGATCTCAAACTTCTAGCCTCTGAAGTTATGAGAAAATAAAGTCTGTTGTTCATGCCACTAAGTCTGCGGAGCTTCGCTGTGGCTTCCTGAGCACACTAATGCAGCCATGCGGACATCCTTACCGAGGCTCCACTCCCCCCTCCCTGGTGGGCAGCCTCAGCTAGTGCACTGACAACTCCAGTTCACATTCCAGCCTTCTGGGGGGGCAGGTGGCTGCAGGGGCTCCTAAACGCCCCTATGCATCCAGTGTGGGAGATTCTGGTTTCCTGTCCTACCCCAGTGCTCTGTCACCACCTGCCCCCTTAGACCCAATCTCCTCAAGGGAACAGACTGTTCCACCTCTTGATGTCCTGTGAGGCACCGAGCACAGCAGCGTGTCCTTCACTGACATACAGTCGCTCAGAACTGGACGACCACACTCCCCAGCTAGAAGGAGGGACAGGCAACAGGCACAGGGGATGGTGGAAATGAGGAATAGCTTCCTTTACTGAGTAGAGGCAAAGGGAGATTCTCTCCCTCCCCTGGCTTCATTTTCTTCTTCCAGATCTCAGTACTCCTATACCCCAGGACACAGCACAGGACCCCGAAGTCACATCTTGTCCAGGAAAAGCTACCCCAGACATTCACCTTAAAGAAGCAGCTCCAGAGGACCAAGTCACAGCCCAGAACATAAGCAGACCAGAAAATTTCCTCTCATCTAACCAACTAACAAATACACTGAAGAGAGACTGAGAGGCCAAAAGAAAAGCCCTCGCAGGTATCCAAATGGGGCCTCACCTGTTAGGACCCAAGCAAGGGAAGCAAGGACCCACCAGGCCTGGTGAGGAATCCAGCTGGGAGTTGCCCAGCTCCCCTGTGTCCCTGCCACCTCTGCATAGCAAGGACACCCTCATGCTAGCCACACTTTTAATTAAGCTCAGTGTGCAGAATGCATGGAGAAGGGAGGCGGGGCAGGCAGGCAGCTGCTGAGACCCCTCCTCCACTCTGGCTGGAAACAGCAGCTCTTTGTGAGGTTGGAGACTGGGGCAGATGTGTCCTAACAGAGCAGGCAGGCGAGGTCCTGTCAGCAGAAGCCTGGATCCTTCAGCCCAAGAGAAGGCAACAGAGGGAAAGGGAAGCATGAGGAAGCCAGGTAGAGAGGCAGAGCGGGAGAGAACAGGCCCCTACCACCCAGCCCTTTAGAGAGAGGAAGATCCCCAAGTTGCAGCTTCCCCCTGAGGAGCCTGATCTTCTTTGATCTGAGGCCTCTGCTTACAAACATTCATCCTCAGCCTGCTGCATCCATGGTGGCCTCCGAGGGGAGATGTCAAAACTGACTCCAGCCCAGACAATATTTGGGGGCCAACTGTGTTAGGGACCAGGAACAGAGACTAGAGAAGGCCTCAGCACTGAGGAGTGTTTATTAGTGCAGAAAGCAATATTGCAATGATTTGAGTATTGTAGTTCCTGTGTCTAATCTATGGTATCTATAGGACGACAGAAAAGGAGTCATTTAAATCAGCCCATAGGGCCCTGGAAGAGGCAATGTTTCATCTTGATTTTGAGAGCTATAATAAGATTTAGCTAGAAAAGGATGGGTGGGGGTCTGAGACTCAGGAAAGAACAAAGGCATGAGTCTGAAGGTGAAGAGCAGAAAGCAGCATTTGGAGGTCACAGGGAGCATCTGTGAGACAGAGTAGTCATAAGTTGGGGGAGGGGAAGAGATGATTCCAACCAGGAAGAAGGAGGCCAGATAATGTGGAACCTCATGGGAAGCAAAGGGCCAGACTGAAATACTAGTGCACTCCGAGGTGTGCAGCCAGCAGCTCAGGGGTGACCAGCACAGCATCTCTGATGCCATGACCACAGGGCTATAAAGAAGGAGACCAGAGGCAAGAGAGTTTTGAGGGTGACGAAACTTCATGTCTGTTTGGTCCTCCCTCTGGCTTCCACCTCTCAGAAGCAGCCTCTGTGGTTATCATTCTCAGAACACACACACAGGAGCAAGTTATCCCACCAAACATCACCAGGATGTGGCTCAGAGCTTCCTGCCCACATCCCCCCGCCCCACTGCCACAATGCCCCCAGGTCAGCGGCAGCAGGCAGGCGTTCATCAGAAGGTTATTCCTGAATATTCCTCGCATCAATTTTCCACTCTGTACAAAACAGTGAAAGCAGTAGGCCCATGCTGTGTAAAAGACCAACAAGTAGCCTGGCAAGGTGGCGCATATTTTACTCCCAGTATTTGGGAGACACAAGGATCACAGGTTCGAGGTCAACCTCAGCAACGTAGAGAGATTCTCAGCAACATAGAAAGAACCTGTCTCAAAACAAAAAAATAAAAAAGGGCCAGGGAGTGTAGCTTGGAGGTTTCAATCCCCAGTTCAAAAAAAAAAAAAAAAAAGACCAGCAAGTCAAATGAGGAGGCCAGTAGAATAGTGGAAGGGGACTAGGGGAGGGAGAGAGGTAGGGAGAGGAAAAACAAGGATTGAGGAAGAGAACAGTTCAAATGAGATTATATCCATAACATGTACAGGGAAGGAGGAAGCAGGAGCAGGGTGAGATGCAGAGGGAAATACGCCAAATGGTCTGTGCATGTGTGAACGCATCACTGTGAATCTCACTATGATGTATAACAACAATGCACCAGTAAAAGTATATTTTTAAAAAGACCAGCAAGGATAAGACACTACATCTAACAGAAGTAGTAACTGGAAGGTTTGTACAGGCACCACACCTGACTTGTGGGTGCACAGATAATGTCCTGACGACCCCATGAGGCCTGAGTGACAAAGTCTGTCTGTAGGGAGCAGGAATTGGGAGAGACAGTGAGATGGACAGAGGTGTGTGCTCTGTACTTTGGGTCTCATGAATTTTTATCACATGCGTATACAGATTTTTACAAAAAGCAAAATCAGCAAACCCCATAAAGGATGATTCTATAGACAGAATATATGCACATGCTTAAATGTTTGGTTCATCGCAGTATTTAGGGGTAGAATCTCTTAGGGACACAGGCACGAGAGACCAGAGTTTCACAAATCCAAATGGAAGAGGGGACAAAAAGGGAAGAACTGTGAGGAAGAAAACAAGTGGAAAACTACTCTGGAGGTGAGGAGGAGTCTGCCACTGGAGATCCAGACGCTGCCTAGCTGGAGGACACAAGGACATGGGCTCCAAGAAAGGGACAAAGGTCAGGTCAGGTTGGACCTTTAAGGTCACTGTACCTATTTAGATGTTACTCTCAGGATTCCAGAAAGTCACGGGGCAGGGCGGGGGTCTTGGGTCTTTTCTAACAAACTATCTACAGGTGAGAGAACACCTAAGTTCACACATAGAAATGAGTCATGAAATTTCATTTTATCCATCTCTCAATTCTTGGTCTTATAGTTTGTAAATAAAAAGGTAAGTACACATTACCATTTTTAAAAGTCAAGGGTTTACACTAAAATCAAATTATTTTAAATCTCCACATGTAAAAAGAAAATCACTCCTTTCCAAGATTTTTTTTTTCTAATTCTTAAATCTGCTGAGGCACTAAGTTTTTAAGTGAGCTTTTTCTGAGAAGATCATAGTCTGGAATACTTTTTTTTTTTTTTAATGGAGCTACATATCTTAGAAAAGGTTTTCCCCTGAGAATCTTTCAAATATATCTTCATTTCCCACAGAACAAGCATTGAGTGCCTAGAAATTAACTTGTACTCAAACCTCAAAAACAGAGTCAGAATACATTTTCCTCAATCATCCTAACAAAGACATCAATGATGTCAAAACCCTGAGTTTTGAAACTGAAACTGTGTCCTTTTTCTAGCATCCTTATTAATACAGCTTTTTTCACATTTGTTCCTAACAGAATTGCCATTTTTCATGCACACTGTCAATTATAAACAGAATCAATTTTGAAACTAAACTAGGGCTCTGTCTGAAATCTTCTGAGTTGCATTACCATCTGGTTTTATATCAGCATTTGAACAGGGCCAAAATCACTACATTACCAAGTACTATCAAAAATAGTTCATATTCCATTCAATGCACTTTCAAGTCACAAACTTCGGAAGTCCACCTAATTTTTCAAATGATACCAGACACACGAATGTCGGTCAGAGCTACACACATGATTTATCATAAATAACTAGCACTAGGTCTTTTAGACACTGTTAACTTAAGGCAACACAGCATCAGAAACATCTATGAATAAACAGAAAATGTCAATGGAGAAGGTAAAGACAAGAATTCCAACCAATCCCAGTAGGTGCAGTTGCTAGCGCTGCCCTGAGCAAGAGGTCACAGGAGTGGCCCAATTGTCTCCAGTGAGTGTAACTGAGACCTAAGCCTGGTGTCTAAATAACATGTAGGTGAAATTTATCATTTTCTAAGGAATATTTTCCTTCTAACTAACTTTTAAGAAATATATTTTCAATCTCTCTCAGTTCATTCATTTAACAGTCTTGAGTCCTGATTCCATGCAAGGACGGATGCTCTGCCTACCCCCATTCTTTGACCATCCAACAGAAGCAAATAGATATGAACATAAATATAGCCCACTCCTCTTCACCACGATCATCGCCCCAAACAACCCACCCACAAACACACACATGTCACACAAACGCACGCCTGTGTGTGCACACACCCAAGACTTCTCTGACCCACCACAGCACCTCCTGAAGTGATTCTGCAGCAATTCTCTTCAGAATACCACTTGGTTCAACCTGACCATTTCACTGGTCCAGGGATTCACCAAGCCACTTTTCCATTTCATCCATCCCTGTCGACCACCTCCTTGGAGAATAAGACTGGGGGCTCATGCCTTTACACTTTTTTTTTTCTCATTAAGAAAAATATTTATTGAATTTGGTTCTAGTATAATTTTAAAAACTCCAGTTTCTAGAGGGATCATAAGAGAAATATCTATTAAAATTGCAAATTAAAAAAGCATCTAAAAACACGTGGTGTCAGTAGGAGCTTTGCCATCTTGAAAAAGTTGCTGTAGTTTAGGCATCTCGCGTCTCCACCTTCAAGTGTCTGTAGTTGATCTATCATCATAACCTACTTCAATTTCCCATTGAAGAGAAAATGAAGCACATGATGGGCAGTGATCTAGTATCGGGCACTTCCTTGACTTCGTTCATCTGGCTGGATAGAGAAGGATTCTATTTAAGCATTGGAGTCTGAAGACCTGATTACAAGCTTTTCATTCAGTCTAGGCACTCATTTTGGTAAAATGGAGAAGCCAAAGATTTAGCCTGCCTAAAGGCTTTGGCGAGTTTTTGTTTTGATCAATAATGCATGCGAAAGGCAAATATGCTTGTTCTGGTGATGTTCTTGAGATAAATGTTAGTTCAGAGGTAAAAATAATCTTCCCTCTTAAAATCCGAGATTGGATGTTACAGTCATTCGTAGGGTACAAAAACACATATACATCCTGCCTCACGCTGGTGACAGGACATCCGTATCCCAGAAACACCTCATCGGAGAGCACATACCAATCATTAATTGTCATTGCTTTAAATTCCACTTGCATCCAAGAGACACTGCAGAATACCTTAACGGCTATCTGTGCATTGTATCCCAACAGAGTCATGGTCACAAGGAGACCCACTAAAGCTGGCTTCCAGAGAGGCTTCATGACACCAGACCTACGACCACAACCTCAGGAGGCAGAAAACGGAATTCCTTTACACTTTAAAATATATATATTTATTGCCACTTCTTTTTTTTTTTTTTTTTTTTTTTTTTGCGGTACTGGGGGTTGAACTCAGGGGCGTTCTACCTTCGAGCTACACCCCCAGCCCTATTTTTTACTCTTTATTTCGAAACCGGGTCTCACTAAGTTGCAGAGTGCCTCACTAGTTAGCTGAGGCTGGCCGCGAACCCGGATCCTCCGGTCTCAGCCTCCCGAATGCTGGGATTACAAGCGTGCGCCACCACGCCCGGCTTATTGCCACTTCTTAAACATACAATTTTAGTTTAAACTAATTTAAATATAACTTCAAATATTTATATTGCTCAATCCTTCTTTATTTTCTTTCCATCCAAAATGATGGAGAGAATTGCACAAGTCTACCAGCAAGTAAAGGACACTTTAGAAATGAATTTAAATATTTCATATAATAAATACATTTAGGAAACTAAAGAGTAAAATCAGCAACCCTAATAACACAATCAGAAATCAGTGAAAAGGTTTAACATAGGAAACATGCGCGCGCACACAGAGTCACACACATGTGCATGTATGCACAATGAAGCTTCTCTATAATTAAAGTGGAAAAAATATAATCCATCTTCTATGTTTTTTGTTTTAGCTAAACCAGAACAACTTGAAAGCAACATGAAAACAGATTGAGTGGACTATTGAAAATAAAAGATTGCTGGGTGTGGTGACACACACCTGTAATCCCAGCATTTGAGAGGTTGAGACAGGAGGATAGC
>PVLC010034190.1:0-17093 GCA_004027655.1 Graphiurus murinus
AGGGAGAACATATGCTTCTTAACTCTATGTGACTGACTAATCTCACTTAACATAATGTTTTCCAGTTGCATCCATTTCCCTGCAAAGAACATAATTTTATTCTTCTTTATGGCTGAGTAAAATTCCATTGTGTACATATCCCATAGTTTTGTAATCCATTCATCTGTGGTTGGACATCTTGGCTGCTTCCATAGTTTGTTTTTTTTTTGTTTGTTTATAAACAGGGTCTCTCTGTGTTTCTGAAAGTCTTGCTATGTTTCTGAGGTTGTTCTCCTGTTTCAGCCTCCCAAGTACTGGTGGCAGGCACCACCACGTCTGCTTGGAAATAAGCTTTGCTACTTAATATGTGGCCCATGGACCAGCAATATGGAATCACTGAGATGCTTGTTAGAAATGCAAATATCTTTGATCTTACCTCAGACTCACACAGTCAGAATCTGCATTTTTAACAGATGTATGCACATTAAAATTGGAAAGCATTGGTAAAGAGGAAAGCATTTGTAAAATTCAGACCAAGCTTAGCTTTGGCACTTCATAGGCAGACTTTGAAGAAGTTACTCCATCTCTCTGACTTTCCATGTACTCCCCTACGGCATGTAACAATACCCAACCTTTCAAGTTGTTGTGAGAACTAGAAACAAAATATGTTCAACTCTGTGGCAGTCAAGAAATTGTAAATTATTCTTGTCGATATTTTGAAAGAATAGAACAGGCAGGAGATGTTAGTTTTTCTAAACAGATTTCAGGTTTGAAGTTGTTTAAAAGGGAAAATACCTGGCTCCAAATAGAATCTCATTTTTCTCCCTGCCATCTAAAACAAAAACCTGCATTCTGCAAACCATATAGATGAAAGTCAAACAACATTGTGACCCAGAAAAGTGACAAATGGTTCAAAGTGTGTATACAGGCCATAAAAGGGATTAAAGGTGATTTTCTTTTCTTTTTGGTAGCACTACAGGGGCTTCTCTTTAGTAAGAAGAATGACAATTGGACTTGGGTTTGAGACTCCGTGTCAACTTGGGCAAGTTTCAGAACCTTTGTAGGCCTAGATTTTTTTCTTATTTTTAAATATGAGAAATACTATTTAATTTATAGGATTGTCTTGAGAATTAAATAAAAATAATATGACTATGTATTTTTCCCATCCATTCATTTGAGAAACTTTTATTAACCATCTGTTATATGCTAGGCACTTGAAAAGGAACTCGAAATCAAAAAATGAACAAGATATAATCCTACCCAGGAACTCACTTTCTTTAGAAGAATATGTGTAAGATTGAGCTACCAACAATTGTAGAACACATCATAAATTCAGTACCATGCTAGGCACACTATGTCCTTCCACTTGTTTCTCAGGAAACCTGAGGCTTAGAGAGGCTAGGTAGCATGCCCAGGGGGCATTCAATTAAGAACTGGCAGACACAAAATACAATAAGCCCAATTAGTATAAGTTATAGAGCAAGCGCTATGCAAAAATTAGCTGCTTTGCTATGATTAAGGCAGAAGGGCAGAACCCAGAACTAGATGGCTCTATTGGAGACTCCCCTGCCCTCCCCCAACCCCGGGGGCTCCTTGTTTTGCTTCTTTGCCTAAGAAATGAATTCCTTGCACTGTATACTGTTTCTCTTGTACAGATGCCTCCCAGCTGGAGCTGGGACTGAGAAGTCACCTGCAGAATGTTGAGACTCACTCTCCTTCCATCTCCATAAGAAAAACAAAAATCTGTGGTTAAATTTCGTGTGTCTTTTAACTCTACAGCAGCCATTTGGTCTCTGCTGTTCCTGTTTCGTGGATGAATTTATTTTATGTGTTATTTCCCCCTTAAATTTTAAGGACATGTATCTTCATGAAAAGAACAAAGGGAGAGAAACAACTTGTAAATTATCACAAGAAAAACCCCTGCTAAAAGCAATAAGTTTGCTGACAGATGGTGGAATCAGTTGAAAAGCGAGTACCATATTTACTAAGTCTAACCCATTTAGTAAGCCAAAAAAGTGTTATCTAATTCCATCCCCTGTGTATGTGTGTGTTTTGGAATAAACAGATGCCTAATGAGGAATGTGTCTAGTGTAGTTTTGGAGGAACCTGGATAAAACCAGGTTCTGATTCAGGGTTTGATTTTGACAAATATCAGTGTGCTAAGTCGAATCTATTGTAAATAAAGTTGTCAGAGCAAAAACAGCATTAAAATCCTGTCAAAGCAACAAGACTATTCTTTAAAAACAACACACCCAAAATTATTGAACCACATAAATTTGCCTTTTAAATTTTCTCTATTATTTATATAGTTTTATAATAACTATAAAGTATTAAAAAGGACACAGATCCTGTTATCGTTAGGAAATCTGGATGTGCTTGGCCAGTATAAACACTTTGGATATTATCTAACTTCTTCTGAAACAAAATGAGAATAGTTCATCAAGTTGTGTATTTATAAATGTTGTGTAGAATACACCCCTCACCTTGATCTCTTCTCTACAAAGCCCCATTTTTCTAAAAGAAAGAAATACTATCTTATTTGAAAACTGAATTTTGAGACTGTAGTCAGATGAACATGTATCATGATCTAGTCTCAACCACAAAGAATAAGTAATGTTTGAGATTCTGTATACATCAAAGGGACTTAAAATAGACTCAGATTCTCAGTGAGCACATGTACCATGGTTTCTATAAAGTAGATTTATTGGTTATTTAGTGCTACTATGAATCTCTTCAAGTGAAAATTCAGAACAGTGATTTCCTTCTTTCTTTCCTTCTTTTCCTTTTCCTTCCTTCCTCTTGTTAAAAAGCATGAAAATATAATTATTAACTAATTAATCAAATATCACATAAAGTAAACTTCAGAACAAGAAGTATAGCTAGAGATAATAAAAAAACCTTGTCATAATGATAAAAAGGTCATTCTATTAGGAAGACATGGCAGCCCTAAACGTGCATACATCTCATAAGAAAACCTCAATGCATATAACGTAAACAGCCAAAAATAAAAAAAAGACTAATGAGCATAACCCACTTTTATATGTTTAGTGGTGATTGGCTATTGGTATAGAAGCTATAGTGCCCTATCTAGATCTCCTTACCCCACACAGCACAATTGCACCTCAGCTGTGGCCATACTCACCTGAGAGTCTCACTACTGGCTAAAAGGAGCCTTCTAATCCTGTAAAAGCCACCTTGCTTGGAACACCCAGAAGATGTGTCTCAGGTGGCTATCTCACAGCCAGTGGCTGACGGACGTGGGTATAATAGGCCAGTTGCCTACGTCTGGGTAGGACAAGCTCTGCAGTACAGTCCATGTTCCAGAGCTCCTTACAGGCTAAGGCTGAGGCTAGGGAAGAAAATTAATGAAAAATGAAATGAAGAAAAGAGAAGGAAGAAAGAAAGAAAAAGGAAGGAAGAAAGGGAGGAAGAAAGGAAGGGAAGGAGGGAAGGAAGAGAGGGGAGGGGAAGGAAAGGGTGGGGAAGGGAAGGGAAGGGAAGGGAAGGGAAGGGAAGGGAAGGGAAGGGAAGGGAAGGGAAGGGAGGGAAAGGGGGACATTTCCTCTCTCCCATTCGCAGGGAAAGAGACAATAAGACAAAGCTTGCCAATTCTTTCATTTTGGCTCACCCAAAAGAGGTAATGAAACAGACTTGAGCCTTCCGCTCAACTTTAGTCCTTTTTTCTTTAAATTGCTGAGTGATAAGAGAGAAAAAATCTGTTGGCTGCATTTTTTTCATCAAAACAATGATGCACTCACTACATTAGAGGATCAGAAAAATCTTTGATTTCCTTGATTTGGTGATCTAAAACCATTTTAAACCCAGAGGGGTAGGATTACCTTCCTCAAAGTGGCCGAGCTAATCCTGGAAAGATAGTAATATACATTTTCTAGGTGACAGCCAGTGCCTTTCCCTTTCCTTCTAAAATTAAAAAAGTTCTAGTTTATGGAAAGGTCCCAGAGAATTCTCGACATTCTTTTTTGTAGGTTCAACTGAGATTCAAGTACAGAACTTCCTCTTTTTTTAATTCCAGTAATTTGCTGAGCTGTGCTGTGCTGCTTGGCAAGCTACTTAACCTTTCTGAACCCGAATTTAGAAAACTCCAAAATACTTGACACATTTCTTCCAAGGCGCCAGTGGAATTAGCGAATGATTCAGCAAATGTGTTTTATGATTCCTGGAAAAGTAAGCTCACTTTTTTTTTTTTTAAGCATTGGGTAAAATAAAATAAGTCTTATCAAACACTTTTCCCATCTGTCCTAAAGTGCTATTTTAAATGTATACTTCAGTTTTTCTTTGTTATGTGTGTTCTTGTTTTATTTATTACCTTCCCTCTTTCTGGAAAGCCAACTTATGCAGTCTTCCTTTGATGAAGCAAAGCTGGGAAAAGCTGAACTGAGAGCAATGTGCATATCATATTGTATCAGTTAGTTCTTTAATTTTTTTTTAACCTTATGATTGAGAAACAAAAAATATATTTGATTTTAATAACTGCAAATATACAAATATATTATTTAGATCAAGGACCAGATAGTCAACTCGAGGGGAAGCACTAGGAATTAAACAGAGGGGAATTCTACCTCTGAGCTACACCCCCAACCCATTTTATTTTTAAATTTTGAAACAGGGTTTTGCCAAGTTGCTGAGGCTCTCACTAAGTTGCTGAAGCTGTCCTTGAATCTGTGACCCTTCTGTCTCAGCTTCCCAAATACTGAGATGACAAGTGTGTGCCAATACACCCGGCCAATAGTTTTGACTTTGTAGGGCATATATAGTCTCTGACATACCTATTAAATCTTCTGTGCATAAAATATAATGACATACAACCCCTAAATGAATGAACATTGCTGTATTCCCATGTTTACAAAAACAATCAGCAGGCAGAATAGCTGAAGGGCGGTAGCTGGCCAACTTCTGACTTGGTTGGTGGAAGAGTCCCATACTCATACATCATCCTACCCATACATCTCTCTCTGCTCTCTTGCCTTTTTCTCTCTTGCTCTTGCTTTCTCATATTTATTATTTATCCGTGGGTTGGTGCATATGCTTACAGAGTTTGTCTTTTTCCTATATTTATCAATGTAGCAGAATAATCTCACAGAAAAACACAATTATAATATTTACCTGTAGGAAAATAATGGAACATTATTGCCTCTTTGACCTACCAGTGCCATCAACCACCCACAATTGAATTTTCAGATTTTTAAATTTTGTCCTTAGTTTTTATAATCTTATTTCAATCTTATTACCCTCTATTTAAACTTTATTTATTAATTCCAGTGTTTATTTCAAACCTATAGAGAACAATGAATATCCATATATCACCTGAATTCACCAATTGTTGACAACTTGCCACACTGACTTTCTCTCTTTCAGATGAATTTAATTTGCTAAAGAATTTGAAAGTTGTAGATATGAAGGCACTATGACAACACTGGACCTCTTTACACATCAACATATATCCCTTTAGAACAAGGGAATTCTTTTACATGAACACAAAATGATTATCATACCCCTAAATTAACAGTGACAGAATATATACCATTATCCAAAATACAATTATCCCCAAATGTCTTTCTTTTTTTTTTTTTTTTTTTTTTTTTTTTTGCGGTACTGGGGATGGAACTCAGGGCCATTCTACCTCCGAGCTATACCCCCAGCCCTATTTTTTATTCTTTATTTTGAAACCGGGTCTCACTAAACTGCGGAGTGCCTCACTAGGTAGCTGAGGCTGGCTGCGAACCCGGATCCTCCGGTCTCAGCCTCCCGAATGCTGGGATTACAAGCCTGCGCCACCATGCCCTGCTCCCAAATGTCTTTCATCTGACCCTCCCATTTCCCTTTGGTTTGAATTAGAATCTAATAAAGGTTCAGATTTAGCCAGGCTTGCTGGCATTCACTCGTAATCCCAGTAGTTGGAAGGTTGAGAAAGGAGGACCACAGGTTCAGTTCAATGCCAGCCTCAGCAACTTAGTGAGGCCCTCAGGAGCTTAGTAAGACCCTGTTTCAAAATAAAAAATAGGGCTGGAGGTGTAGCTCAGAAGTAGATGCCCCTGGGTTCAATCTCTAGTTCCATAAAACCAAAACAAAACACCAAAGATCAGACTTGGCATTTATTTGCCATGCATCTTCAGTTTCCTTTAATATTCTATTGTATATGAAAAAAATTTCAGACTAGTACTCTAACAGTACTATCAATAGAACATCTACTATGTACATTTTAAAATGTCCTTATAGTTTTTTATTTTTAAACTATATCCCACCAGAGTTTAGAATAAAGATGCACTCTAAAGATGCTATATTTGCAAGTAATTAAATTCTTTTTTTCTTGATAGTTAGTTATACTATCAATTTTATTAAAAATTAAGTTTTTGCTTCTGTTTGTTTTTAATTTTAGAGTTAGATTTTTACATATTTTCTGATTTAATACTTATAATTGATATATATGGTTCAAATATGAAAATTACATATTAACATATAATTATTGAAACTATGATAATGAGAGGCATCTAGCTCCTTTTTCTAGCCTTCCTCCCAATTACTAACTACTCCATAGGTGCGAATGATCATAATTGCATATTTTATCTAGTCTTAGTTTTTGGATTTTGAAAAATTAGCAACACGGTCGAGTCCTGTTCCCAGTGCCACACAGTGCCTTGAGAGATGGCAGAATCCATATAGGAGAGGTTTATGGAGGGGGTGAAAAGAAATTGTAAGGGCCAAGATAAGATCTCAAGGGGCCTACAATTTTTTCTTGTGGCTAAGTGGACTTGGAAGGAGCAAATTCTATGAAGAACAAAACCACTCACTCTCCAACATACTACTGAGCCTCAGACAGAATTCACCTCATTAGTAGTCATGGTAACAGAGTTTGTTTCTAAAGTCTCATGACTTTTGAGTCCCTAGAACTCTTGTATAACCTGGGGAAAGAAGTGAAAAAACTTCTTTATTTATATTATTATTTATATTACTGAGATTGAACTTGCTACATACCAGGAGAGAGAAAAATGAAGACAGAAAGTATTTCTTTTCTTTAACTATTGTGAAATAAATTCATAACTGTTCCTAAATCATCCTGATATGTATGCATATGTGTGTGTTGACATATGCACATGCATAGATAGATACAGTTACTGAAGTGCTGTATTATTGCAAGAATATATGAAATGATTTAATACTGTTTTCTATGACTTATTTTTCTCACTTACCAAAATACTTTGGACACCTTGAATGTTTTTGAACACCTGCATATCATTTCATTATGTGGATATATATGCTTGTAGTCCTTGTGGATATATATGTTTATGGTCCTTGATAAGGTGTTATTGGGATAAATAAGCATTAACATATACAGAGAACATTACATGGACTTTGTAGCAGCAAAGTTTGCAACTGGTTATTCTGCACTAAGAAGTTTTAGCCCTAAGAAAGTTTGGATTCATGTTTTTCTTACAGAAAATAATTGCAAAATATTCCTTGTATTTTTTTCAACACTGACAGATGGTAAGTGAACAGCCTGGGAGGAGGAGAAATGACCCAACTTGCTTTACAGTGTTAGAAAAGATATCAAAGCAAGAGGCAGACACTCCCAGTGTCAAAGACATTGCTTTCTTTCTCACTCATCAAACTGGTCACATATTGCTTTATTACATCTCTCTTTTCACTTTATAATAAAGTAATTCATCTTACTTTCATATTGAAAAAGTATCTTAGCATATGAAAAAAGTATTTCCTCAGTCCACCTGAAGTTGAGAGTAATTGGTAAAGAAAATTGATCAGAAATTTGTCATATCATAATAATAAGAGTATATCAATTAACTATTCAACACGAATAGGAAACTTTCCAACGAGCATTACCCTGTGGGCTGCAGGAGACATACCAGAAAGAAATTAGGGAAAATTTTGATATGATTTCTCCCATCCCCTGATAAATGTATGCTAAAATTGTACTATTTTGCACAATGCCAGACTTAAGTTGTCAGTTGACTAAACTATATTATTAAGGTCATTCTGTGTTGCCAATGGAAAGTATTTGGTTCATTTTCTCTTCTTGTTTAGCATATTGTGGAACCAGTTTACCAGATGGGCTCTAAGGTAAAACTCTAAGCCACCCAATTTGTATATATTCTTAGATTTAAAAAAGAGAGGTTTTTAAATCATTAAAATGAAGGGAGTGATAGAAGACTATTAATGATAAATAGTTCATATACTTAATTTTTGTTCTCAAATACTTCACATATCAAATAGAGACAGTAAAAGTAGAAAATAGCAACAATTGACAAGTATGTAATACAAAGAGTACAAAAATTAGAGTGAGAGAATTTGAGCTTTGGTTCTAATTTTGTAACTAACTATAAGCAAGTCACTTTCAGCATCATTATCTGCTGAAAAAAGAAAAGTTATATATACGTGTGTGTGTGTATGTGTCTGTGTGTGTGTGTGTGTAGGTGTAGACTAAATAGTTGTCAACTTCCCAGTGATTGTTATTCTGTTTCTCCTAGCAGCAAGTTTTGCAAAAAAGCAATTTATGTTTAAACTAAGGTAATGTGATTTAGCACTCCAAAACTTTCTCTAGTATTTCAAAGATTTTTAAGCAATATATTAATGGCAACTTTTGGCAGGTAGAATGTACTTGTTTTCATGGAATAGGTGATGAAACCAATAATATTCATGCTTTAATTCACTTTAATTTTTTCTCAAAGTTCAACATATTACAAACCTCTAATGGTAGTCCAGAATCTCTTTATATCCATCCAGTTTTTTTCTCACAAATATTTTCTTAGTACATACTAGAAAATAATTAATATGTTTTAAAAGGAAAGATCTTTGGAAACAGAGATGCCTGACTTTCAATCCTGATTCTACCATTTCTTAGCTATGACATTGAATAGCTTATATGACCTTGAGGGGGGCAGAAACAAATTTGTAGCGAAAGCCACAAGTCCTTGAAGGTGAAATATATCTACCTAACCACATTTAGATGATTTTATTTCTGGTAAAAGTATGCTTTAAAACATTTTTTTATGAATCTAGTTTACTATAAACATTTTAAGCAGAAAGTTCTTTATAGTAATCAGAATAAATATTAAGCCTAACTTTACAAATTATTTAAGTTGGGGACGGAAAAGGTTATTAGTTAATATGTTGAGCATACACTGTGAATTTAGATGGTTCACAGAAGGTCTATAGTAACAAAGCCACAAGCTGGATTCATGATTATTAATACTTGACAGGGGGCTTTTAAAGCAGAAACCAGATAGACTCCTTTTGAAAACTTTACATCATGAGGTTATTCCACCTGAATTTCCTCAGTGGCTTCCATTGTATGGGGAGCAAAGCACAAATTCTTAGAATGTCTGGTTCCTGCTTCCTCCAACCTCGTCTCATCACACGCCCCCATTTCTCACTGTATCTCAGCTATCCTAGGTTTTTCCTTGTTCTCATGTTCCATCAGGGCCTTTTGCACCTGCCTCTCCTCTGTCCAGATGCTTCTTCCCACTTCCTAGTCTGACTTCTTTTTACATTCTGGCGTCAGCCCAACTCTCATCTGCAAGGAGAAACCTTCCCTTTTCATATTATCTGGCAAAACTTCCTTCCAATTAGATCATCCTATTTTATTTGCTTGACATCAGTCATAACTCTCAGTGTTTCCATGTTCATTTTTTGTCTTATGTCTGTCTGGCATATGTCTCTTTTGAGGGTAAATGCCTGGAAGAAGGAACTATATTTTTTATGTCTACAGCTATGACTACACAGCCCAGAACATGGCATGCCATGATAGATACCCAACAATACTTGAGTGCATGACTGAATGCATGAATGACCTCTTTTAATTATTTTAATCACTGTTAGACTTTCCCATTGTGCCCACTAAGATACCAAGTAGGGAAGGCCTCAAGTCTTTGAAGGTGAAATATACCTACTTTTATAGACTTTCCTCTAGGAAATCTTCCTTTTCTACCTCCTGGTAGGTTGAGGGAGATGATTCAGAGGTCCTTAAACATAGTTCTACCTTTTCCTACTGCATTGTGTTTATCAAAGTATCCCATTGCATGCTGAAGCCAAATAATTAGAAAATGTTCTTGGGAACCAATCCAGCAATTCCAGACTTAATCTCCCCACTATTCTGGTCTTTACTGAGAGAAGAGAGATGAGGGTCCACTGAGAGCATTCTTGCCACAATGAAATAATCACATGGACACCCCCAACTCTTAAGCATCAGACTATCCCCCAACTGGCTGAAAACCACACAATGCATCCTGAGGTCTGTAAGACACCAAGAGGTCAGTTGTCAGGCCTTGCACAGGAATTCCACTTGAATCCAAATCTTCTGCCACATCATGAAATTACAGTACAGTATATATATATATATATATATATACTTTAATTGGTAAAAGTACTGTTTTATATATATATATATATATATATATATATATATATATATTTGTTTTTTGTTTTTTTGTTTTTTTTAAAGCAAAGAAACATCACAGTTGTCTACCCACATCTTGAGCTACCCCTTTTTGGTCCTGTGAAGAATTCCCAAGTTTGTTAGATGGTGATCATTCTTGCTTTGGTGCTAGCTGACCCAGCTTTTTGGGTACCTTCAATTTAAATGTCCTACTTTAGTCCCTAAGGACTTTGGATCCCTGTAGATGGCCATGTTGCTTCCTTTCTCTTTCTCCTCTTTAATTAGGTTTCACGATGACATACATGTGGATGGCCTCTTGGGTTTGAGATAAAATCTAGGTTTGTGCAGCAGCACTTTGCTATAAATTGTTTATAACCTGCCTCCAGGAGTGTCTTATTCTTTAAGCTGTGTTCCACCGCAACTTGCCAACAGGCAGACTAAAGAGGTCACTTCAGTGTGAATGCACATTATGATCCTTGCCTTCTTTCTGGGGATGTGCATGAGCTCCACATATGAACCTTAGCAATTTGAACTGTCTTAGAGGCACCATACAATCTGCTACAGGCCCACATCCTCTTGGCCTGGGGGCCCAGAATCACTGTTTTGATGGAACTTGGAGAAGCCTCCCCACTAGCCTCCACCAATCCCTAGTTGCCAGTGTGTATCACTGTATTAGAATTTCTGTTGTGTGACCCAATCACAATTCTTACTCCTCTTCTCTCATTCCCCCTCCCCAGAGTTCCTCTCCATTTTTTTGTTTTGGGGTTCCAAACATTCCCAGTAGGATCCAGAGCCTGCATGATTGCTTGTCCAGCTTGAAACACACATGACGAGTCTGGTATGTACCTGATGTCTTGAATTCTTTTATTCAAACTGTGGAGTCACCTTGCCCCCATCACTTCTGTCCTTCACACTTTTGCATCAGCTGCTTAGCTGGTCTCCCTGAACCTACCGTCTTCTCAACTAATCTTATATACACCCAATAGCCTGGATGATCTTTTCAAATGTAAAGTATAATCATGTCACTTTCTTACTTAAACTTTTTGAAGATTTTCCATTATTTTTAGGGTAAAGATCCAAATCTTTAATATGACCTTTAAGTAGAGCAATCATACAATTTCCTCAGTTAACTGAGATGCATTTGTGAATGTGCTATTACTAATTACTCTGAAACAGAGACATAACTCTGAGGCTGTCTTAAACACACTGGGGCAGATGCCATGCTACTCTCAGCCTTTTCATCTCTTAGTCCCTGTCCCTCTTTCCAGCTTCATATCCCACCTTATTGGCTCCTGCTTTTGACTCTTAGCCAAACTAACCTTCTCTCAAATCCTCAAACATGGCAGAACTTTGTCCTCTGTAAGGAGTGTGTGTGTGTAGGGGGGGGAGGTTACTAGAGATTGAACTCAGAGGCATTCTGCCTTTGAGCTACACCCCCAGCCCTTTGTATTTTTTGTTTTGAAACAGGGTCTCACTAGGTTGCTGAGAGTCTTCCTAAGTTGCTGAGGCTATTTTCGAGCCTGCGATCCTCTGGTCTCAGCATCTCAAGTACTGGTATTATAAGCATGTGCCACCACATCCTACTTAGGATTGTTCTAGAATCCATTCCAGCTCCATCCTCCTCTTTGCATATTTAATCATTTTTCTTAAGTGAGATCTGCTCTAAGTTCGTGACTATTCCCTCTGCACACTCCACTCCCTCTCCTGCTTTAACTAGTTTTCTACTGCACTCATGGCACCAGATTCCCCACTGATGTCATGCTTATACTCTTCTCAAGACTACTTGATGTGATTTTTTAAAAATCAGGTCTGTCTCTTCCAAACTCCACACCAAGACTAGCAGAAGGTGGTACAGGACTAGAATATCTCTGTTCCTAGAATATGCCTGAAACATGGTAGTGCTGACTCATTCAATCAGCAGCTGTTTGATCAATTGATTAATGCTGTTGTTGCTCTCACAGAGATTATATAGAAGACCTAAGTACACTTGAATTAGGCTAATAACCTATATATTTATGTGTGAATTTTTAGAGCATTTTAAAAATATTTTTTAAAAAAATATTGAATTCAAGTGAGTTTAAATGCTTACCTCCACATATTTAACCACTTCGATTTAACCTTTTTTGGAAGAAAAATGAAGGAAAGTGAATGTTTTGGTCTGCATTAGATGAGGTGACTGCCATGGGAATTAAAACTCATGGTTCAGTGGCTGCATTACACATTCATGAAATGAACAGTCCATGGTATACCCAATATTTTAATTTCAGACACATTCACAATCAATACTGATCATCAGAGTCAATCAATTGTTCAGCGATCCGTGTCGATCATGATGTTGGCTGAAATTCATCGATTGGGTATGTCCTACATGGGCATGGTTGCCATTGGGAAGCACATTTTTCAGGGAAGCGTGACCAGGCTTAGGCCACTTTGTGAACTGTCAATTGTCACACAAGTCCTCGGCTGGACTTGTGCCCTCAGAGGATTCCTCCAATCCAAGTGCCAAGTTCTCTGGATGTTCCCTTATTCCAAATCAAACCTACTTTCAGAAGATTGGCAGTTATATACATTGTAAGGAGAATTTTAATTTCAGCTATAGAAACTTCAGAATTTTAAGTATCCTCTCAATATGCTAAAGGAATAGGAGATTTGGCATAGGCCTTAAAGGCCATCCTGAGCACCTTTGAAATAAAACCTATTGAGAGCTGTAATAAAGAATTAGTCTTCCCAAGAAAGAGTATGCTATGTTAGCAATTGCACTCTCATGCTTAAAATACTTCTTCTATTACTTAAGATTTTAAGAACATCTTCTTCAGGTATAATGGTCTTTTCTCTCTGAAGAAAAAAAATGGATGAATTAAACATGGTATTTAGTATCAAATGGCTAACCAATGTTGTTTCTAGTACAAAATTAAAAAATAAAATTCCAAGAAAATAATTAATTGACACAGAATCTGCTTTTAATAGGTTAGTAATTGCAATCTCTAACATATCCTTTAGGATTGGGTTATGCTTTAACAATGTGGAATCAACTTTGATATAGGCCAGGAGAGAGAGAGAGAGAGAGAGAGAGAGAGAGAGAGAGAGAGAGAGAGCGCTTGCGCTATCAAGCATGCAATAGAGAGAACTTTCTATCACCTTCCCTTTCCACCTTTTAGTTCATGCACACACACACACACACACACACACACACACACACACACACACACACAGGCATACATACTGCATCTTCTACTACAACAATGCCCATTGTCACTTCATGATTCAGAACAATACAATTAACAAGCTAGGTCAATGAGAAAGAGACCATGGAGATTTTATCACACTTTGTCATAGCAAATAGAGGCTGTCAAATATGTTTGGTAATAGAGAAAATTTTATTGAGAAAAATATCATTTGTATTTTTTAGACTTTTAAGACTATAAAGAGCCTACAGAGAGCTCATTATTTTTAAAGCCATGTTTTCTCATGCTAAACATGAGCAAGAGCATAATAAATGGCATGAAATCCTGAAGAATAGAATATTGATTTTGAAGAAATGAAACTAAAAGAAATATAATATGCTTTATCCTATGAAAATACAATGGGAGTTCAGAGATCAAATGATAAGACCATAGGCTGAGAGGAGGAAAGGCTTAAGAGGCATTTCAGCATTACTGTAAGACTCACTTTAGCTCCATTTTTTCCTGTTAAACTCATCTAAAATTAATTTATGCTTTTTAATTTAAAAGTAGCTCATGTAATCTCATCTCCTTGTAAATCCTCATTTTCCACTCAATATATATGGTCATCCCATGTTAATAGTCATTATTTTGGGGCGGTGATATTTTGTGCCACTACTTTTTTTAGTTAACACTTTGTGGTTTGTAAGCTTGCTTGATTTTTAAACAGTAAACATGTATCATTTTAAAAGCACCCAAAAGCCATCTAAAAACAATAAAAAGGAATTTAAAGTATCTCAGTAATTAGTTGGCTTGCTTTCATTTCTAGGGTGTCAGAGTAACTCTATGTCTTCATTTTCTTTATATATGGCTTAATGTTCATGGATAAAGAAGTCCTCTTTGTCAGTTATTAGGTTACTAATTGGTAATTTTCATATTCACACTGTTTCTCATAATTACATAGAGTTCATTTATTCATAATCTATACTTCCATTCCTTTTCTGTTACTATATTGGCACAAACTCATTTTCCTAAATTCTAAAGTAGAAAGTGTAGATAATTCATATAGAGAAAATTTTTTAAAAATAGAATTTATATCCAGGTACCCACACCCAGCTTATGTGAACTAGATTGCTCCCAGTGGTTTTGAAGTCTCAGCTAGTAATTTTTTTTTTCTGCCTTCCTTTTCTCATTGTTCATTCTTTGTCCTTTTCCTCCCTTGCAAGAAGACATTCTTGTAAGTATCTTCTTGCTTTGCTTTATGGAAATTCTATCTATGAGTATATATACATATATCTAAAATGTACTGTTTAATTTTATTATTGAATTTTACATAAATTATGCCATCATATATACATATTTTTTCTCTGTAACACTGTTTTGATATACATTTATTTTATTCATTTTATTTATATTTTTCACAACTAAATACTCTTTCATTGTAGGAATATGTCAAACTTCTTTATATATAATGAATGGACATTTGAACTGGTTCCCAGCTTTTGGCTAAAGGATGAATAATGTTATGAACATTCCTAAACATGTTTTAGTGTGCATTGTCAAGAAGTTCTGAATGGAATTACTGGGTGTTAGGGGATGTGCATGACAATATTTAATGAATCATGTCGCATACTCTAATGTGGTTTTTACCAATGCACATGTTGTCCAGCTATGTTTCATGTACCGTAATTCGCATAGTTGGTAACATGTACTGCTTGTCTTCCTAATCCTCTCCATCTGATTTGTGGGAAATGGAATCTCATTGTGGTTATCATTTACATTCTCATGATACTGAATATGATTGGGAATCTTAAAAAAATAGGCTTTGTGTTTTTCCTCCCTTACAAAAAGCTTGTTCATAATTTTCCTTGGTTTTGGAGGTGCTTTTTAGTCGTTTTTATAATTTATTGATTCAGAGTAATTACTTATATTGTCTGGTTACTAATCCCCTGGAGGTTAAAAGCATAGAGAAGTTTTCTTTTTCATTCCTGGCATATCCTTTCCTTCTCTTTTTGGTTAATAGAGTTACTTTTTATGTAGTCTAAAAGTTTGATATTATTTCATAACTTGCAATTAACTGCTCCCTTACCCTGACATCATTGCAAAAACTTGTCTCAATTTCTAAAATATTTATAACTTAAATACATTTGATGTTGAATCTTGCTTATGATATTAATTACAGATTTAATTTTATAATTTATCTTTTCCATTTTTTGAGTCATCCCTTCTTTCTTCATTGATTTTTCAGTTCAAGCTCTATATTTAAGATTTTCAGATATAAGTAGATCTGTTTCTGAGTTTATTTACTACATTTATTAATCTGAATTAACACCACACTGTTTTAATTGCTATGGCTTTGTAAAAGTCTTGATAACCAATAAAAATATTCTTGGGTTTTAAAAGATCCTAATTATAAATTCTAGAATCATTTTTACAAGTTTCACCACCCCAAAACTCAAGGGTTTCATTGCAATTAATTTAAATCTATATATTAAATTTAAACTCAATCCATGAATATAGCATTTCTCTTTATTTAAATCTCTTTCTCTTAAAATGTCTCTCAGCTGGGCGTGGTGGCGCACGCTTGTAATCCCAGCATTCGGGAGGCTGAGACCGGAGGATCTGGGTTCGCGGCCAGCCTCAGCTACCTAGTGAGGCACTCCGCAACTTAGTGAGACTCAGTTTCAAAATAAAGAATAAAAAATAGGGCTGGGGGTGTAGCTCGGAGGTAGAATGCCCCTGAGTTCCATCCCCAGTACCGCAAAAAAAAAAAAGTCTCTCAACATGATTTATAATTTACTATAGTAAAGTCTTTTTATAAATCGATATGCGTTATTTTTCATATCTATATCTGATTATAATATATAAATCTAATATATATGAAGGTTATTTGCCTTTTCTAGTTTAAAGGCTAATTTTACACTATTTCTTCAGTGACTAAATCTACATATTTTAACATGAATAAATTTAAATTAACCTAAACTAAAACTTTTAGTTCTAATCAATGTAATAATTTTATGATTCTTTAATTACAAGCATCCATTCTCAATTTGTATATAATTGTCTAATTTTTGTTACATTTTATTTTTCTTAATTCCATTCATTAGACCTTATTATAAATGCATGCAAGCCGGGTGTGGTGGCTCAGGCTTGTAATCCCAGCATTCGGGAGGCTGAGACCGGAGGATCCGGGTTCGCGGCCAGCCTCAGCTACCTAGTGAGGCACTCAGCAACTCAGTGAGACTTGGTTTCAAAATAAAGAATTAAAAAAATAGGGCTGGGGGTGTAGCTCGGAGGTAGAATGCCCCTGGGTTCAATCCCCAGTACCACAAAAAAAAAAAAGAAGTTATAAATGCATGCATTCAGTGTTTATTTAGATTTACTCAGCTGTTTGTACACCTTTGCTTCCCATACTTTTTTTTTGCATCTTGTGTTTTATACTTGAGATAAATGTCTTCAGGCCAAATTGCATTATACAAAATTTGCTTTAGTGATCTTCTGTTCATGGTAAACTTATTTGCTGTTTTTTGGAAAATATTTTTACT
>PVLC010034191.1:0-17025 GCA_004027655.1 Graphiurus murinus
AAAAATCATTAAAGCTGACAGAATAAGTATCTATTCAAATGCAAAATAGTTCTTTTTACCTTTGAAAGTCAATGAAAGAAGGCTCTCACAATTTAACAACTTTTTAAAAATTGAACTAATTATATATCATTCACTTTCATAAATATTTATCTAATTTAATCCTCAAAACAAACCTGGAGGCATCAGTCTCCACATTTTTGCAAAGAAGGAAACTGGCTGGAAGAGGAAGAGTTGAAGGCTGGGGTTACACAAAATTAGATAAATAAAAAAGGGTGAGTTAAGCTATGCCCAGCATCCCAGGAGCTGGGTATGGATGAGTCTTGTGACTTCAGAGCCCACACAGGTCCACTGTAGCATGAGTATTCCAGGGATTCACGGGCTTCCTTTGGTCTGCTACTCCAAAGAAAAGAGACCCTTGCATTTGCTTTCTAAGTATTTTTCAAACATCTTTAGCCCAGTAAGTCTTGAAAGGGTTCTCATGCAATAGGCTGAGTAAGTCGGGTCCTTGACAGTAGATTTCCACAGATAAATAAAAAGAAATTACCTCAGCTCTCATGATGGTTAATTTTGTGATGTCAACTTGACTGGGCTAAGAAATGCTCAGACAGATGGTTTCTAAAGTGTCTGAAAGGGTTTCTCTGGAAGAGATTAGCATTTGAATCAGTGGACTGAGTAATGATGATGTGGGTGGCTTTATCCAATCTGTTGAGGGCCCAAACAGAATAAGAAAGCAGAGGAAGAACAAATTTACCCTCTCTGCCTGACCATTGGCACCTCTGGACTGGGGGCTTTCAGACTCAAACAGACTTAACGTCATTGACTTCTGGTTCTCAGACCTTCAGACTCAGAAGGAATTATACCACCAGCTCTCCTGGGCCTTCATCTTTCAGACAGCCCATTGCAGGCCTCCTTGGTCTCCTTGTGGCACTTCTTGGCTTCTATAATCACATGAACCAATTCCCATTACTACCAGTTTTGATTCCCTGGGGAATCTTGTCTAGTACAACTCTAAATCTCATGATTCCTTGATATTATATCAAAAAAGCAAAAAGAGAAAAAAAAATACAATATGCCCCCTCATTCATGGGGCAAACATATTAAGACATGACACCAGTGAATGCCTGAAATCACAGATAATACCAAACCATATATGTTATGTTTTTCCTATACATGCATAACCATGGTAAAGTTCAATTTATATATCAGGCACAGTAAGATTTACAACAGCTAATAATAGTATAGAAAATTATCATAACATATTATAATAAAAGTTTTGTAAATCAATCTCACTCTCACTCTCGCCTTTGCTCTCATCTTACTGTACTGTATTTTCACACCAAGATTGACTACAGATAACTGAAATCATGGAAAGTGAAAATACAGATGAGGGAGGACGACTATACACTTAAATATAGACATATTGAGATATGTGAGAGTTGTGCTTTGTATAAGAAAGTCTTATCCTTAGACAAATATTTAAGTGATCTGAAAAAAACTTTTTAATTTGTGGAACCCTCACCAGAGCTTATGACTTAATTAACTTGGCAAAAGACTCCCAAATTGAAATTTCTTTTTTAAATTTTGGAAAAAAAACTTCATAAGATAGGCAACAGGGATGGGGGTGTAGCTCAGTGGTAGAGTACTTGCCTAGCATGTGTGAGGCCCTACATTCAGTCTCCAGAACCACAGGGAAAAAGAAATCTTAAAAGTTCCCCAGGGAATTCTGATGTGCAACCAGGACTGAGAGCCACTGATCTGGGGTGTATTTGGGAGTGTCTGTGAGGAGCTTAGAGAACAGGATTGGGGCACAGTTTAAGGAGCTCATTTTAGAATCTACATTTCTGCACGTGTTAAAGAGATCATAGAAATAAATACACAACAGGCACTCATCTACGTTGGTTTAATGAAAGTTTATTTAAGGAGATGAAACTAAAACAGAGTGTTTAAAAGGGGCAGAGTAAAATTTTATTAGAATAGAGGAGGCAGGATTAGGTCAACAACTTAGATGTCTAAGAGTGAATTATATTCAGAGCTGAAACAGAGTTTCAGCGAACAATTAAAGAATACCAAGAAACCCGTGATCCAAATTATGTTTCCCCTAGGCACTCAATAAGTAGTAATTAAATGTCATTGTAATTGAATTGAAATAATCTTAATGCAAAACCATTAAGTGGCTCAGATTAAGTTTTGTACTTAACACTGTATCCATTTAATCCTGGGTATGCTCTTAAAGATTTAGAAATATTAAGACCCAGGGATCATTCTGTTCATTCTCCCCTCCCACCATATATCATCTTTCCAGCAGCACAATGAATGGAAGTACGTACTATTAGCAACTTCCATTTCTTATTTTTAGCAGACTAAATGTTACCCTAATCCTGTTCAATAAAACATAACTTTGAGATCTTATAAAATGTCTCAATACCCACAAATGTAGTTGATCACTCTTAGGAATCCGATGGCCATGGTCTCTGAACCATGAAGGGAAAATAATTACTATAATATTTTAAGAAAACATTGCCTATGAAACTTCAGACTATAATAGTACCTTAAAATTATACCTATTTTTAAACATTGTAAAACATTCTGATCCTGTTTAAAATACTTTTTTCCCATGTAGAGCTAAATCAAGCATTGATAGTTTATGAGATATGTAAAGAAACTATTCATTTATTTAGCTAATAAATTTACAATGATAGCTGGGAGCAGTGGCACACACCTACTTGGGAGGCTGAAGCAGGAGGATCATAGGCTCAAGGACAGCCTCAGCAACATACAGAGACCCTGTTTTAAAAGAAAACATAAAAAACAGCAGAGGGTATAGCTTGGTAGTAAAATGCCCTTGAGTTCAATCCCCTCTACCCAAGAAAAAAATAAAAGGACTGAGAGTGTAGCTCAATAGTAGAACACTTCTGGGTTCAATCCCAGTACCATACACACGTACACACACAAAAAAATTAGGGTGAAATTTTTATGACGAGTGCCAAGACCATCCACACTATGAATGACTAAAGAGCACCAGTGTAGTTCCTGATCCAGAACCTGATCCAGCAGGTCCAAGTACTCAACCACTCAAAAGAAGCTGCCAGAAAGATGGATGCTGTCCATGTGCTCCCCCTGCTGGAAAAGTCAATGATGTGTTTAAGTCACTTGTCTAGCTGCTTTTGTACCTGTGTTCCCAGGTAAAATTGGCCAATAATTTTCTTGTCGTTGTTGTTGTTCAGTCCTTAGAATCAAGGTTACATTATTTTCATACCATGAACTGGGAAACTGTCCCTATTTAACATCTTATTTAGACATGTGCTTCCTTTTTTGAGCTAGTTTGGTACATTGTGTTTTTCCAGAAAATTGACATTTCATCTATGTTTTCATAATTATGACATATACTTTTTCATGGTGTTCTGTTATGCTTCTTAAAATACCTACCATATGCCAATTATTCCTTCTTTTTATTTAATTTTTTGGGACACCATTCTTATTTCTTGCCAATAGTCTATCTTTTCAAAGAACTAGTATCTAATTTGTTTTTATCAACTCTATTACGTGTGTGTGTGTGTGTGTGTGTGTGTGTGTGTGTGTGTGAGTGTGTGTGTTTTTACTGGGGACTGAGCTATATCTCCAGGCCTTTTTATTTTTTATTTTGAGACAGGGTCTTTCTAAGTTGCCCAGGCTGGCCATAAATTTGTGATCCTCCTGCCTCAGCCTCTTGAATAGGTGGGATTACAGGTATGTGCCACCATGCCCAGCTATAGACCTTTTATTTCTTAATTTCTATTTTCATTTTTATTATTTATTTCCCTCTATGTTCTTTGCTTTACTATATTGTTCCTTCCTAACTTTTTGAGATTGATACTTGGGACATTCATTTTTAAACTTTTGTCATTTAAACACACACACACACACACACACACACACACACACACACACACACACCAATCTTCAAGAAAGAGCTTCCTACTCAGCTGCATGCAGAGCAGTTATCTGACAGTGTCCAGCTGTAGGTGCCTCAGACTCTACCTCAGCTAGTGAGCAGAGGCCTTGTTCTTCCCAGGTAGTCTCCAGCCAAGGATTGAGAATATCAAAGTATTAGGACTGTTTATTTCTGCTCAACTTGGGTTCCTCTAATAGACAACTTTGTTTCAGAGTCCCAAATTGGGCTGGCCAAGTCAGATTTATCAGACCAAAGTCTGGATCTCTCCCTATCTAAATTTGCTTCCTTACCCCTGTAGTTTCCTAAGTGTCAGATCTGTATCATGATCTGAATGTTTTCCCTGACAAACCTTTTTTACTCCTTATTTTATTTTCCTCAAGTACTAAGCCTTAATAAACCCTTTATGACTGTCGGAGTCAGCTTTTTGTCTCTATAACAAACACCTGAAATAATCAACTTATAACAACAACAAAAATAAAGTTGATTTTAGCTCACAGTTTTTGAGTTTTCTAGTCCATGATTGATTGGCCCTGCTACTTTGGACCTGTGGTGAGTCAGCACCTCTTGATGGGAGCACCTGGCAGAGCAAAACTGCTTAAATCAGGGGCCATGGAGCAAAGAGGAAGAGGAAGGGGCCAGGGTCTCACAGTCCCCTATAGAGACTTTTCTAGGATATCTAGTAGAGTAAATAAGAACCTCTCCCAGGCCTCGCCTCTCAAAGGCTCTACTGCCTCCCAATAGCACCACCCTTTGACCAAGCCTTTAATATGTGGACCTTTGGGAGACATTTAAGATCTGAATTATAGCATTACTCAAATTACAGCAATGCTTCTGAGAGGACACCACTGGCACCTCGGTATATATGATCATGAAACTTATGATCTTAAATTATTATTTTCTAATTCACGAAACATTAGGAACAGAAGAATGAGAATCATATTTATTGGTATGAAACTTATCAGCTGCTAGGCAGGGTGTTGAAAAATAATAAATCAATTTCCACAAACTTTTAAGAAAAGCAGATTTGATGGCCATACCACTGTTTTGTTCTCAAACTGCGTAATTCAAAGGAACAAATAATTAAGTGTACATGAAATTAAAAAGCTTTTTGGGCCCAGACTTTTTCTTTTAATCAAGTATTTTCCCCAGAAAAAAAACCAAAATAAATAATAATATAAAGAATATTAATTAAATATATTTTGTTCAGAAGTAACAGAAATCTATGTGAACTAGTTTAGGCAAAAAAAATAAAAAGTTATTATAAGGATGCAGAGCTGTTTGACAAATTCTGTCTTAGATTGGATCCCTTAGAAACCAAAGCCTGCAGCAAAAACATATGTGCTCCTATTTAATTAAAGCATGCAAGCCTAGGCAGGGTAGAGAGAGGCAGGGGGCAAAGACAGTGGAAAAGAAAAGGAGGTAGAGTCAACACAAAGTATATTACAAGCAGGACATGGTGGCACACACCTGTAATCCCAGTTTCGGGGAGGCTGCGGGAGGATGGCAGGTTTAAGGCCAGCCTCAGCAACTTAGTGAGTCCCTACTTCAAAATAAAAGAATGAAATAGAGCTTAGGGTATAGCTCAGAGATAGAATACCACTGAGTTCAATCCCCACTACTAAAAAAAAAAAAAAAAAAAAAAAAAAAAAAGGCACATTACAAAGCTAGTGGTCACTTGGTACCTAAAGAAACAAACCAGTATATCTAATGTGGTATCTATTTTCTAGGGGCTGTATGAATGACTGATATCAGAATGACCCATCTAATACCTCCTGACTCCATTGAACAATGGTTTGTCCCACAGGAGTTGATGTCTCTAGTTCTGGAGTAGACTATTATAAATAGGCACAGATCCTGAAGTAGGCATACACAAATCCTGAAATTTCTCATGATTCAACACCAAAAGTGAAGCCCCCAGAAAGGAGGTAAGAAGAGGGAGGAGAGAACCAAGCTGGGCAGGCAGCAGGGCCCCATCTGGCTGTGCCTACATGAAGTCAGAGCCCACCTAGAGCTATTTAGGTGTTGCTTGAAACACTTGTCCAAGGACTCTGGAAACAGGAATGACTGAAAGGACCTGAAGTGCATTTGAGTCACTGGTTTTATTCCACTGCAGAGGTCCAATTACATCCCTGATTCTGAACTCTGACCTCTGCAGTGGAATAAAACCAGTGACTGGGACCCAGAAAGGGCGCAAGGCCCTTGTTTTCCATTTCTTTTTCTGTTTCTTTCTTCGGGTCAGCTTTATTCACTTTTTCAAAAGTGAAGGGTGATTAAAAATAAATAAAATATTAGCCTTGCACAGACCAAAGATGACGAGAGGCATGTTTTATTCGACTCTCTGCACCTAAACAAACAAATAAATAACTGGAAGGGACAAATCATATAAATAGATGTGAAGCTCAAGTATTATAAAGATGTCAATATTTTCAAGTTAATTTACAGTTTTATCGCAATCCTCATCATCATAGTAATAGAATTTGGAGAATAGATCTTAAAATTTTTTTATCTTTAGCTGGATAAAAAAATGAATGAAATTAACTTTTAAAAATTAAAATCAATGGTAATATGAAGAAACGAGACCTTCCACCTATTAAAATATATCCAATTATTCTTAGTTTGGTCCAAGAATAAACAGATCATGAAAGATCGATATACAAAATAGATAGCCAAGAATAACCAAGATTGCTGTTCTCAGGTCTTTGTGAAGACTTTAAAATTCAATTTGTTAAGCCAATACTGAATCTGATCATTCCTCAATCTGGGGCTGTCATAGCTTTTGTTTGTGGCAGTACTAGGGATTGAACCCAGGGGCATTCTACCTCTGAGCTACACCCACAGCCCTATTCATTGTTTATTTTGAAATAGTCTCTCTAAATTGCTGAAGTTGGCCTCAAACCTGATATCCTCTTGTCTCAATCTCCCAAGTACTGGGGTTACAGGTGTGCACCACCACACCTGGCTTGTCATAGTTTTAATTTGTGTGTTCCCGCACAGTCTCTGGCATTTGGGGATTTCCTGTTCTTCCTTATGAACTCAGGGTGGCTTTCTTGTGACCATGGTGCCATAATCAGCCAGAGACAGTGGCCACCCCTTCCATTGCTTCTTCCAATGGCATTGGCTTGTCAAGTTGAGACAATTGCTGTGTGCATAAATCATAAGTGGCATCAATGGACATATAAATATACAGCTTAGATGAACTGGCACCACTACAGCTTACTGACCTTTCTCAATAGGGGTTCTATGAGAAAAGCCCTCCAGAAAATGATTGGAATGATTATTTTCTCAATGATCTCTCAGCTGATATGTTGGGAATGCCATCACAGACACATAGGAAGGAATTTAATTCATTGCATACTTTGAGCAATTCAAAGCTTAATCCTCTTATGAAATCCTAGTTGAGAAGGACTAGAGAGAGCAGCTAAAATAGATTACATTTATACTGAGCTAAATGAGCCATTTTTCTTGAGCAATTTGATGTTTCAATCTGCTAAGTGCTTGACAGCCAAAATTACAAGACAAATAACCTATTTGAACATCTGGGTTATGACCTCAGGAAATCCTATGGCCTAAAAACTTAAATAGCCATCAGATTTTTGCTACTTTGTGAGGGTTGCCATAACAAAGTACCACCACTTGGGTGACTTCAACAACAAAAATGTACTGTCTCCGAGTTTTAGAAGCTCCACATCTGAAATCTAGACATTGGTAGGTTGAGTTCACTCTTCCTGAGGGCTGGGAAGGGGAGAGCTGCTCCTGTCCTCTCTCCCAGGCTGGTAGACGGCCATATCCATCTTCGTGTGGTATCTCCCTGGGCGGGGGGTGGGGGGAGCTTCATTTCTAAATATTACCTTCCAATAGAACATCCGTCATGTTGAATTACACGTTAACGATTACCTCAGTAAAGAACTTGTCTCCAAACAAGGTCACCTTTTGAGGGAGTAGAGATTAGGACTTCAAAAGATGAATGTGAAACTGGTCTTGGTGGCATACACCTGTAGTTCCAGTGACTCAGAAGGCTGAGTCAGGAAGACCACAAGTTTAAGGCCTAGGCAACTTAGTGAGTCTCTGTCTCAAAATGAAAAAAATAAACTCAGTGTAATGACACACATTTGTAATCCCAGTACTTGGGTGGCTGAGACAGGAAGGATCACAGGTTCGAGGTCAGCCTCAGCAATTTAGTGAGACCCTGTTTCAAAATAAAACATAAAGAGCTGGGCGTGGTGGCGCACGCTTGTAATCCTGGCATTCGGGAGGCTAAGACCGGAGGATCCAAGTTCGAGGCCAGCCTCAGCTACCTAGTGAGGCACTCCGCAACTTAGTGAGACTCGGTTTCAAAATAAAGAATAAAAAATAGGGCTGGGGGTATAGCTCGGAGGTAGAATGTCTCTGAGTTCAATCCCCAGTACGCAAAAAAAAAAAAAAAAAAAAAGCATGAAAAGGGCTGGGGGTTCCTATTTCCCCACATCCTTGCCAGCATTTATTATTGTTTGTATTCTTGATTCCCAGTCTAACTGGAGTTAAATGGAATCTCATGTAGTTTTGATTTGCATTTCCCTGATGGCTAATGATGTTGAACATTTTTTCATATATTTATTGATCATTGTATTTCTTCTTTTGAAAAGTGTCTATTCAGCTCAATTGCCCATTTTTTTATTGGGTTATTTGGGATTTTTAGTTTTTTTTTTTTTTTAAGTTATTCTACATATTAGTCCTCTATCAGAGAAGTAGCTGTCAAAGGTTTTCTCCCATTCTGTAGGTTCTCTTGACTTTTGATTGCTTCTTTTGCTGCACAGAAGCTTTTCAACTTGATGCCATTCCATTTATTGATTCTCAGTTTTATTTCCTGAGCTCTGGGAGTCTAACTGAGGAAGTCTATATCAGTGCCTATATGTTGGAGAGTTGGTCCTATGTTTTCTTCTAGTAATTGTAAAGTTTCTGGTCTGATTTGTAGGTCTTGATCCATCTTGAGTTGACTTTTGTGCAGAGTGAGAGATTGGGGTCTAATTTCATTCTTCTACATATGAATGTCAAGTTTGCTCAGCACTTCTTGTCAAAAAGACTATCTTTTCTCCAGCATATGTTTTTAGCTCCTTTTTCAAAAATCAACTGGCTATAAGTATGAGGATTTGTTTCTGTATTTTCTATTCTATACCATTGGCCTATGCGTCTGTTTTTGTGTCAATATCATGCTGTTTTTGTTACTATAGCTCTATAGCATAATTTGAATCAGATATTGTGATGCCCCCAGGGTGGTTCTTATTACTCACGATTGCTTTGGCTATTCTGGCAAGAATGTGGAGAAATAGAAACTCATACACTTGGATCACTTGGTACCTGAGGCAATCAGTTTCCTTTCTCACTTAAACTATTTTGTTTTGAGTTCCTGCTGCTTTCACCAAAAAAGACTTCGTCCATTGCACCTTGGATGCAAGTACCAGAAACAATCTGGAGTGAGTGTTGGTGGGATTATAAATTAGTACAATCACTATGGAGATAGCATGGAGGTTTCTCAAAAGACTAGGAAAGCAACTACCATATGGCCCAGCTATACCACTCCTAGTTATCTTTCCAAAAGAATTAAAGCCACAATATTATAGTGATACATGCATACTCATGTTTATAGCAACACAATTTACAATAGCCAAACTATGGAACCAACATAAGTATCCATCAACAGGTGAATAGATAATGAAAATGTGATATATATATACACACATATATATACATATATACACACACATATATATACACACACATATATATATACACATATATATACACACATACACACACACACACACACACACACACACACATATATATACACACAGTGAAATTTTACTCAGCCATAAAGAGCAACAAAATTATGTCATTTGCAGCAAAATGAATGAAACTCTTTGTGAATTGCCCTCTGCCAAACATAGTCACCTAGACCAATGACTGGTATACAGATGGTTGAGGACATGTAAAAGCACAAACTCCTTTCCTCCAAACTAAACAACCCTACAGGGTTGTCCAGCTCCAGAGCTCCTCATAGAATCAGCCACCTCCCTCTGCCCAGTCCTACTTTCTTTACTCCCCGTGCCCGTACTGACATTGGAAGCATGCCCCAGGAAACTCCTTGCATCACTCACCTCTTCATCTCAAGCCTGCAGCATCAATGTAAAGGAAAGCACTGATTCCTCTATGGATCCAACCCTTGGATCACTTGGTTAAATGAGGCAATAAGTTGTTTCCTTTCTCACTTAAACTATTTCGTTTTGAGTTCCCTCCGCTTTCTCCAAAAGAGACTTGGCTACATGTTGGCTACAAGCACCAGAAATAATACAGCGTGAGCAGCAGAGGTAGACCTATGCATTCATCCAGCACATAACGGAGCATCCTCCCATCTGATTCGTGTTGGGTTCTCTTCCAGGCACTGAGGACACAGAAGTGCAAAATTCAAAATCCCTGTCCTATGAGGCTTACATTTTAGTGAGAGAAAGAGAAAATAAGAAAGTAAAAAATAAGCAAAGTATAATTTTAAGTAAATGCTGCCTACCCAAAGTTGGCGTGGGAAGACTGAAGTGACATCAAGGCTGGTTCTATGAGCTTAGATGGGATTTTTTTTCTTTTTTTATAGAATCCAGGGGCATTCTACCTCTGAGCTACACCCCCAACCCAATTTTATTCTTTTATTTTGAAACAGGGTCTCACTAAGTTGCTGGACCTAACTTGGTGGGGCTGGCAACAAACCTGGGATCCTCCTGTCTCAGCCTCCCAAGTACTGGGATTACAAGTGTATATCATTACACCCAGCTTAGATGAAATATTTGGACAGAAGAGTCCATTCCTAGGTCCTGTACCTATACATCTCTCTGAAAGGTTGCTATGACATTTAAAATCACCTACAGGGAAGGGAGGGACTTTGCATTTAACATACCACCCTCGAGTGTGACCTTTGACCAAGACCTAGCTAGGCAACTTTAGAGATAGAGACATCAGATCTTGACCTGCCTGGAATATTGTCTCCAGAGTTCACCTCAGTCCTGCTGTTTTTGGATCATCCCAAGTGCCTTATGTGTATTATTTTATTTAGCACTCAAAAGACCCTGTGGGGCAGGCATTCCCATCTTCTTTGACAGGTAGGAAATCCAAGTTGCAGAGAGGATAACTTCCCCAAGGTCATACAATTTCTGCGTGTTCTGATTCGAGATACCTTATAGTTCTTTGGGAAGCCAGAGCTTGGCAGTACTTATTTGTGTGGCTCACGTCTGTCAGACTTGTACCTGAGTCAGTGTTTGTGACAATGTCAAAATCACAAGAAAAGGGACTAACTTTACCAGCCACCTCCCTCAGAGTACCAAATATTGTTTATGTATAAAGTCACTTAATCTTAAAAAAAAAAAAAAAAAAAAAGACCTGCAAAGTTAGCATCATTGTTCCTACCTTACCCATGAGGAATTATGACAGTCCAGGCTAAGAAATGAGTCCACAATCTTCTAGCTAGGACTGGAGATGAGTCTCAGACCTGGATCTGGCTGACTCCGAAGCATACTCTTATTAAAATTGCTATTAACTAGCTGAGTTTGGTAGCACAGGCCTATAAGCAGAGCAACCTGGAAGGCTGAGTTAGGAGGATCACAAATTTACAGCCAGTCTGAGCAACTTAGCAAGATCCTGTCTCAATATAAAAAATAAAAAGAGCTGGACATGTAGCTTAGAGGCAGAGCACCCCTGGATTCAATCCCCAGTACTTAAAAAATAAATTTAATTAACTGTATTCTTTTTCCAACCAAATGGTCATCAGGGCCCATTGAGCTTCTGTTGTTTCTTTTCATTCAATTTTCTGTTTAGTAATCCCAATAGAATTCTTTACCTTGGAAATTGAGAATATAAAGAGATTGGTTGAGAGAAATCTAGGCTACACTACAGATTTGCCAAGGTTTTAACTTGGGCAAATATTTGGGTCCTACTATTTTTTTTTTTTTTGCGGTACTGGGGATTGAACTCAGGGGCATTCTACCTCCGAGCTACACCCCCAGCCCTATTTTTTTTTCTTTATTTTGAAACCGAGTCTCACTAAGTTGCGGAATGCCTCACTAGGTAGCTGAGGCTGGCCTCGAACCCAGATCCTCTGGTCTCAGCCTCCCGAATGCTGGGATTACAAGCGTGCGTCACCACGCCCAGCTTGTGCCCTACTATTGATAAGGAGTAATACACAGAGTGTAGCACCCCTCTCTGGAAGGTCCTGAAGGTAGGTCTCCTGGTTTGATCTGTGATTCTTCATTCTTTGCTCTGCCTTCTCAAAGTTGTGATTTCTCTCTGCCCACCAGGTTCTGAGGACAATCTGCCAAGGAAACACATCATGGCCGCAGGACCATAACATCAATAACCTCTTTCTCACCCTCTTCGCCCTCCTTGGCAGACATCTGTGTCTTGCTGGCTGTCCCTATGGTTTTCAGTTTTCAGGTCTCCTGTTGTCTTCCTGAATCTTGAGTCTCTTCTCACTCCATTGTGGGAAGAGCCATTTCCACCATCCCTGTGATTTTTGGCAAGGAGGATTAAGTTCCTTAAGAATCGATGACTCCTTTTTCTATCCTCACTCCTGATCCCCTTTGAAAAGATCGCCGTCTTCCACAGCTTCAGGGCAAAGGACAAAAAGATCTGTACTTAGTATGCAGCCCTTGCAACCAGCCTTCTAACTGCATTTCCTGCAGAAAGCCCTTTCAATACCTGAAAATTCTTTGACTTTTTCATGTTCTGCCTCTTGCATATAGTTTGTACTTTCTTATCACCATAGCACAATGAACTATTTAATGTAGCTTTTGATAGATTTACTATACTTACAATGTACTAAAAAAGCCAGTGCTGCTCTTTAAGAATCTAAGTTAAATTACAAAATATAGGATTGAACTTTGGGGCTAATAGTAAACACCATTTTCCTGTTATTTTATCATGAAATATTTATAAGTAAGCTGATAGCAATATATTTGTCTATGCCTATTATTAATGCTATTTCCCCCCAACATGAACTCTTTTAAAATTTAAACACAAGTCCATTAAAATTTCACAATGTGGCAAAGGATAAAAGACATAGTTTGTATTTAATGAACATTTACTATATGCCATGATCTGCACTAAGCATTTTACAGACATTATCTCATTGAGTCCCTCAATGGTCCTAAGAGGCTAGTATATAACAGTAATTGCCAGTGAGCTAGCCAAAGCTCAGAAGAGTTAAATAGCTGTAGAGTCCCAAAGCTAGGTCACAGTAGAGCTTGAGTCCAAACCCAAACCTCAACTATAAAATTATATTGCCTCTCCAAACTGGAAAAGAATGAAAGTATGTGTGTGTGTGTGTGTGTGTGTGTGTGTGTGTGTGTGTGTGTGTAGGAGAGAGAATCTTACACACATAGTAAGCTTAAAAATGCTGGTATTTTTCCTATGCATAACCTATCATTTATATAGTTTTACATGACTACAAGAAAATTTCTTAAGACATAGCTCTAACAATCAGAGTTGCTTAGATTATTTAAATGTGGTCCAGAGCCAGGTATGGTGGCACATGCCTGTAACCCTAGTAGTTGGGAGGCTGAGACAGGAGGATGACAGGTTTGCTGCCAACTCAGCAACTTTGCAAGGCCCTCTGCAACTTAGTGAGACCCTGCTTCAAAATAAAATAGGGCTAGAGGTGTAGCTCAGAGACATAATACCCCTGGATTCAATCCTCAGTACTACAATAATAATAATAATAATAATAATAATAATAATAATAATAATAATAACAATAATAATAAAATAAATGTGGTCCATGAGAAACCAAAAGCAAACGAGCTAGATAAGTCTAAATTGTGCTTTAATGCAAAGGTGCTCAGGAAGCTGGATTTTTCCCATCTTTCAGCCTACAAAACTGCCATTTGGTGTATTGCCACTTCAGAGTGACAAATAGGCACTGCTTTACCCAGATTTCATTGTGAAGAGGATTGTAACGCTAATAATAGCCTCAGTAGTGAGTCATTGTGGCAGAAGCTGCGGCAGTAGCAATCGCGATACTATATTTATTACGTGGAGATGGTGTTATTAAGGTGACAAAACCAGATGGTGGCACATCCATCTCATCATCTTGCTGTTTATCTGGAAAAAGGCAAATTACTTCTGTTCAGCCCTAGAATAGGTCCAGGAGGCCTAATTTGCCCTAGACTGATGGGAAAGTGATAGGGTCTCTTCAATCCCTCTCCTATTTTGTCATTTCAGTCAATACTGACCCTTGAGAATTGTGTTGGTCCAATGGATATGGCCTGCCCTTGCTGGAGGTGTTGCAGACATAGGCCACTGCACACAACCATTCACAGAAATTTCCTTTGGAACATTAAGGGCCTTGGAAATGTCCAAAACCACACATACACTGTGTTATAGGGCCTAAGGCCTTCTCAATGTGCATCAGGATTTCCTGAATTCACATCACTGAGACTTGCAGTGAACTTCCTAGTCAAAGGAAATATGCTGTTTATCAAGCTTGTGAGGGATACTGTAGGCTGTTAGCTCAACATGCAATGCAGCCTCCTCTAGTTAGAAAGCTTGGAACCCTAAAAATGATCTTCCCAAGACTCCCTTATAGCTCTAGGGGGTTCTCTATGAAAGTTGTATTTTGCCAAGCACACACAATCATGTGAGAAACAGAAGGCAGAAATGAGGTAGAGGCCATATTCCTGCGGATGGGGCTTGATTGTGTGTGTGTGTGTGTGTGTGTGTGTGTTACACTGGGGATTGAATCCAGGGGCATTCTATCACTGAGCTACACCCCAGCCCTTTTTATTTTTAAACACGGTCTCACTAAGTTGCTGAGGCTGATCTCAAATATGTAATCCTTCTGTCTCAGCCTCCCAAAACCTGGGATTACAGGTGTGTGCCACTGAGGCTGACTGGTTTGATCATTTTTTTTCCACAGCAGTGTTCCAGGGCCTGTTCTCAGCCTCCTGGGTGTTGAGGGCAGTTGGAATAACAGGGGGTTTGTCCTGATTCCAACTTCCTGATCACAAGAACACAGCTGTGAAGCTGAACTCTGGAATGCATGGCTCTAGTAGCAGTCTGGGGAAGACTACCAGCCCCAGGTGTCAGATTCATAGTATTCATGGATCCTTAAAGCAGCTAGCCTTTAACAAGGGCAGCTGTAAAGGCTGCCTACTTCTGAGAGGCAGTCTCCAACACCCCCTCAGAGACAAAGAGACAACCTTAGAGGGCACTAGACAGGAAAGCTCCTCCTAGGAAGCAGATCCAGGATCTAACAGCGGACCTCATTTCATGGCCAGGACCCAAATTTTCACTACACCTACCAAGAAGGAATTCACAATTCCCATTAACTAACAACCACCACATGCTACCTAGTCTCTTTTATAAACCAGAATATTTATTGAAGTGACCCTGTTCCATTTTGGGGCATGGGGTGGAGACAGGAACACTTTTCCACTTGTGTGTGCCAGTAGATGAAATGATCCTTGCCAGGACTGCATGTCACACAGGGATCTGGGACTTTGAACCAGTTATAGTTACTGGGAGCATGTTGGAACCGCCTCCTTCAGGGAAGGGGTGGGTGTATCCATGTGTGGGAAGAAGAACCGGCAGATTTGGAAGCCAAGAGGGGAAGATCATGGCAGAGACCAATTGTCTACTCAAATTCAGTTTTCCCTTTAATGATAGAACTCCCAATTTCTAGGAGCCATATGTCTACTAAAGTATCAGATATGTCTTGTGGCATAGTTTGGTGTTGTCTCATTACCAAATTCTGGGATGTGAATAGAAGCGATTTCTGGCCGGGTGTGGTGGCACATGTCTGTGATCCTAGTACTTGGGAGGCTGAGACAAGAGGTTCCCAGATTCAAAGCCAGCCTTGGCAACTTAGTGAGACCCTGTTTCCAAATAAGAAATAAAATTGGGCTGGGGGTATAACTTGGAGGTAGAATGTCTCTGGGTTCAATCTGTAGTACCAAAAAAAAAAAAAAAAAAAAAAAAAGACAGTTCATTAAACTAACATCAGTATGCTAACACTTTTGAACATTATTAAACATAAAAGAAATGTGTTGGTGAAAGTATATCTCTTAATGAGATAGAATAATGCTTTGTTTTCAAAAGTAATTCATACATACATCCATGAATATTATTTATCACTAATATAAGAAAGATTTGACATCCATCCCCCCCCCATTTATCATTATATAATGTAAAGAGTAAGAAATCGTGTTTACATAATAAGTATATGGGGGTAGAAAAGGTTTTGCTGAAACAAAGTCACTCAGTTCTTTGCGCTCATTCTAAATTTTATGTGACCTAGTGATTTGTCATCATGCTAGCTCTGGTGCATACAAGAGAATAGTTTGCAAACTGGGAGACCTCAAACCAAAAGTGGTAAGACACTTGTTCACAGCAGTTACCACACATTTTTAAAGAAGAGAGGAGGAAATATTTTGACCTTTTTCACAATTGGCTGTAAGATATTAACATTCTTTGGGAGCAAGCAGAACTGTTTAAGCTGACTTGTCTAATAGCTGATTGAATCATGCTGACAAGGACGTCAAGCTTGCATTTTGTGTCACTTATGATTAGATCCAGCATGTGGGGGAAATCAGGATATAGGTAGATAGCCTTGGGGTAGATCTCATCTGTGGCCTCCATTTTTATTTTTCTTAACAGAGGATATTAACAACTTCCTACAAGCTAATTGTAGAATGGAATCATCTCAGTAATTGCTGAAGTTGCCTGTTACACTCATTTAATTATTTTGTATGTTTTAGCACTACTGTTAGTTTTATATGGTGAATGGTGCCTGGGTCGTTACCTGTCTGATTAATTTGCCGTACATAACCACAGCTTTTCCAATGTGTCAGCATTTAATAAACATTCAGGGATAATTGTATACTAACAATGTCAATTGTCCACTTAATCATCATAATACAGACACCATGAAGTTTTATGTGTTGATTATGTACTCAGCAATGAGACGAGATAATGATGCCAAGATTTTTGTTTGACTACATTAAAATAAACACTGAATTTGAAAAACATCTGTCCAGTCTGTTTCCCTGTCATACATGGCAATTAGTAACTATTTTTAAAGG
>PVLC010034192.1:0-17044 GCA_004027655.1 Graphiurus murinus
CAAATTTCGCTTTTTTCCTTCTGTTGAAAAGATCTTTTTATGGTAAATTTAGATCCAAATCAAGGCGTTTGTGAAAAGACGGTTCACTCAGTCGCCATCTTGGATCTTCTCCCATAAAGTATATTTTTTAGTTAATATGCTGATCCTTTTAATTTATCTTTCCACACTTGACATATCCATTTGGAAAAATCAAAGAAGAAATTCAAACTAGTTGTTTCTTCACATGTAATCATATATATATATATATATATATATATATATATATATATATATATATATGGAAAAGGCCATATTTATATTATAAATATATAATATATATTATATTATATATATATATATATGGCATGGAAAAGGCAAAATTTAAATGGATATTTAAATGGATACTTTGTTATAGACCAATTCATTTGTTTTGATCATTTGATACTTTTTGTGTGTGTAAGTGTGTGGTTCTAGGGATTGAACCAAGAGCATTTTACTTCTGAATTACACCCCCAGGCTAATTTTATTTTTTAATTTTTATTCGGAAACAAGATCTCCCTAAATTGTCAAGGCTAGCTTTGAATCTGCGATACTCCTGTCTCAGCTCCCAAATACCAGGATTGTAAGTGTGCACACCTGATATATAGTTCACACTACTTCTTACACTGCTATTCTAGTCATCAAGTAAATACTCTGCTGGGCTTACTCAAATTTATTCAAGATAAAGACTGGTGATCTCAATTGAGCAAATGGCCAAGAGCTAGTAAAATCCTCTCAAAAAATGATTCTAATGAAATCTTATTTTTTAGCTAAGCTTGGTGGTGCATATCTGTAATCCCAGTACTTGAGAGATTGATACAGGAGAATCACAGATTTAAAGCCAGCCCCAGCAATTTTTCGAGACTCTTAGCAACCTAGGAAGATGTTATTAAAAAAAAAAAAAGTAAAAATAGCCAGACATGTGGCTTGGAGGTAAATGAATCTGGGTTCAATCCCCATTTCCACAAAAATAGACAGACAGATAGATAGATAGATAGATAGATAGATAGATAGATAGATAGATAGATAGGTAGATAGATATAATTTTATTAAAAATGGATTTTCTTTACTATGGCCTGACTAATTAGCAAAATTCTAAACACAATTAAGAGTTATTTATAGTTTCTATATATCATTCATACCATATATGTTCCACAAGAAGTTGTAGTCATACTTACTTTCTGCAAAAATTGGGTAATAGTGATTGTTTCATTTACGGAGAGGCAAACTTGACATGATTTATACCTGATCTCATAAGTAAGTAAGCCATGCAAACAAGTTGGAGACTTTGTTCTGCTTTGAAATCTACCTGATCACAGGAAGAGTTCAGTAAACCTCCAATTATTTTCCAAGTAAGGTTTGAACAAAATAATTTTCAAAATGTTTTTATCCTGAATTGACTAGTAGTTTCAGTAAATTAGATTGATCAATAATGTATCCAAGATTTTAATAGCCTTAATTTAAATGGTTTTACTAATTATATATTTTAGATTGCTGTGGTCACACATACAAGGACATGAATGCAGTAAAAAAAATCATCAGGTTTTCTCCTTTCTCTATAAAAATAGTGCAATGCATCAATTATTTATGTATTTATTTATTTCACGAGTCTTCTGTGATTTGCCAGAAATGAATTAGTCTGCATGTGCTAATTGTATAATTGCTTGTCATGGTATTGTTAAGCTTCTCATGCTTTTAAAATTCATGTGATTAGTAAGTCTCTCTGGCAAGTACATCCTATACTATACACATAAAGAGAGCAACTCCTCTGTAGAACACTGTAAATTATACCAGCTGAGCTTCAACTGCTATACAAATGTAGCCTGTGAGTAGGTTGAGCTCCCACCTGCTGTGGGAGCACAATGCTAGCTATGAAAGCTGCTCTGGAATTCTAAAGATGAACAAACATGGGAAGAATATAGAGCACCAACTAAAAAAGAACTGAACAAAGCACATTTCCCCTTCTCCCCAAACAGTTTCAATGCAATTATGTAGTGGCAGTTATGACTATTAATACATAGATATTTTAAGTAATAAAATTAGAACAATAAAAAATTCAATTAATTATGGTCATATAACTAAATGCATTTTCCTTGTTGTAAAAGCCTTCCTGAAACTTCACAAGCATAATAATTTAAATCAAACAGTAATATCTCTTGACCTTTACTATAATTCCAAAGTACTGCAGCATTCATTTGAGCTAATAATTTAACTGAAAACAATATTTGAAGTAAAGCATAAACATGTAACAGAGCACACATACTGAGTAGTCAAAAAATTGGATGCTACCAAGAAAAATTAGTGTTTTAAAAATCAGTGATACAAATACCATTCAGTGTTTGAAAAGATATGTTTCATCTCTATAAAGAAAATCCTTACCAATTTTTAGAGAGTAATAAGGTGGACACAATATGGAAGGAATTGATGGTAATAGAATGTGGGATATATTTTGAAGTTATGGATAGAAACAAAAGGTGGCAGTTGAATAGCACCTGGACTTATACCCTCTTAACCTACAGAAATCTATAAAAAATATATTTATATAAAATGCATGTGAATTTGAATAAAAAGGAAACCACAATTTCAGCTAAGCAGGAACAGAAAAAATGCAAAAGATAATGGACCTGGCTTACTAGTTTCATCAGCCAAGTCAATATTCCTGCATGTTTGGAATGTTGCTGCAGAATCCGCAAAGCAAATAAACATTTTGTTAATGATATCAAACAGAATAGCAGACCTACTGATCACCAAGAAGAATACTTGTGAGATATAGGAACAGAGGCTAGAGATACAGGAGAGCAGTCTGAGCTAGTAGATTGTTTCATTCCTATTGGGAAAGGCAGTAAAAGTTAAATGGGAACCGCTAAAGAGAAAATTTAGGGAGTCCAAGAATTCATCAGATCACTGGGTGTACTCTGGTGCTATTGTTGTTTTATTTTTGTTTTTCAAATCAAAATCCATTATCCTATTTCCACTTCTTGTGATAATATTTTAACTTTCTTTTGAAAACCCACCTCTCCTCTCCTCTCATTTCCTATGAGTCACTTGTGAGGTATAAGCCTGGAGCTGCTGCTGCCCTCTGGAGATCACAGGAGAAATATTTTCTGAGATGAGAAAGAACACACACATAAGTTGAGATGAGTGTGAGTTCCTCTTTCTCTGCATTCTCTCCAACATTTGGTGTGTGTGTGTGGGGGGTGTCTTTGATAATAGTCATTCTAACTGGGGTGAAGTGGTAGTACCTTGTGGTTGTTTTGAGTTGTATTTTTCTGATGGTTAATCATGTTGAACATTTTTTCATATATCTATTGGCCATTTGTATGTCTTCTTTTAAGAACTGTCTGTTCATGTCTTAGCCCATTTACAGTATTGTTTTGTTTGTTTTTGCTATTGAGTTGAGTTTCTTTTATCTCTTAATCCTTTGTTAGATATAAAATGTGCAATTATTTTCTCCCATTCTGCAGGTTCTCCCTTCGCTGTTTGTTTCCTTTGCTGCATAGAAGCTATTTAAGTTTGTTATAATCCCATTTGTCAGTTTTTGCTTTTGTTTCCTGTGTTTTAGATTTATATTCAAATACTATTTTCTGAGGCAAATGCCCCAAATTATTTCACCTGTTTTCTTCTAGTAGTTCCATAGTGTGGAGTCCTATGTTCCATTATTTAATTCATTTTTAGTTGATATTTGCAACTGAAGATATAGGGGTCTAGCTTCTTTCTGCATGAGGATATCCAATTTGTCAGCAACCTTACTATTATTATTATTATTATTATTATTATTATTATTATTATTATTTTCGGTACTGGGGATTGAACTCAAGGGCATTCTATCTCCGAGCTATACCCCCAGCCCTATTTTTTTATTCTTTATTTTAAAACAGGGTCTCACTAAGTTGTAGAGGGCCTCACTAGGTAGCTGAGGCTGGCTGCGAACCTGGAACCTCAGGTCTCAGCCTCCCAAATGCTGGGATTACAAGCACGCGCCACCACGCCTGGCTGTCAGCACTCTTATCGAAAGGACAATTGGTGAGAAAAAAAAAAAAGAAAGAAAACTTCAAAAGGCATAGGATATTCATATGGATGTAAAGAATTCCCAACATTTTTCTAAGAGGAGCTCTGGGAAAAACATATAAATATAAATGGAAGATAGTAGATAAAATCAAAATAAAAAATAAAAAAGTAAGTACTAAGAAGGACAAATAAGTAAAGGCATAACATTTAGATATATCAGTATTTTTTTAAACTGACTGGTGAGGATTGAAAAATTATTACAACAATGAATAGAAAAAATACATTCACTGTTCTGAAAGAAAATTATTTTAAACCCAGAATTTTGCAGCCCAACAAACTAACAAATAACCAAGACCAATATAAAATTTATGCTTGTTAAAACATAGCTTATGTATTTTACTACATGATCCATATCTGAGAAATGAGTGGATGGTAATACCAAAAATCTAAACATAGTAATGACTCAAGAGAAAAAGCATGTAATACTAGAATCATCGATTACAAAAGAATAATGTAAAAAATACTGAATTAAAAATATATGTTGAGAACTAGGTTATATCAAAGCAGAAAATGGAAAGTGGAGGTACTTATCAATGGTGATAATTTTGGGGGGTAAAATAATCTATACTTATTTTCAAATAAGTTATATTTAGATACCAATTACTACTACATAAACTATCAATTGTTTCTTTCAGTTGAATGATTCATGTTAGCCTAAGACAGGTTATAAGGGAATCTATCTTTAAATCTTAAAATTTATGCCTTGGGACTGCATTCTTGTCCAACTACTACATCCTTTGTTTGTTTGATTCCACTCATATCTACAGTAAAGCATGGGGATTTGTCTGCTCTGTGTGACTCTATTTTATAACCCTATCATTCTCTATTAATAATTCTGTTGGTCTTAAGAGCCCAACAATGTAATACAACATTTTCTGTTTTGTTTTTACTTACTTATACTATGGTTTGGATCTGGAATGTTCCTCATAGGCTTATGTGCTAAAGGTCTGGGTCCCCAGTGCAATAGTGCTCAGGAATGTGGCTTTGGGGAAGTGATTGGCCTTGAGGCTCTGAACTCATCAATGAATTTTTCCATTGGGGGATTCATATTCAGAGGTGATGGAAACAGTAGGCTGTGAGTTCACTCACCCATCTATCAGACACCACAAATTTAATACTTAAAATGGTGCTCTTAACTTCCCAGACCACTCTCAGGTACTGCTATCTACCCAGATACTTATTTGGGTTGATGATACTGTTATCTACCCAATTAATCCAAATTCTAGAGGAGGTCTCTGTCTCTTGTCTCTTCCTCTGTTTCTCTCTGTGTGTCTGTGTGTATTAGATAGATAGATGGATGATAGATAGATGATAGATATAAAGACATGGATATATAGATATCGATGATATAGATATAGATAGATATAGATAAGAGAGAATGAATAAGATTTATTTTAAGATATTGTCTCATGCAGTTATAGAGGTGAGAAATTCTCTATATCTTGGAAGTGATCAGTGTGAGATGGCAAGAGAGAGAACCAGGAGAGCCAACAATCTGAAAGCAAACAGGCTCAAGACCCAGAAAGAACCAATGTTTGAGTTCAAATGCAGAAAAAGATGTCTAGATTTGAAGACAATTAGGTGGAAAAATTATTTTACATGGGAAAGGTTCCAGCTTTTTGCTCTGACTTCATCTGACTGAATGATCCTCACCACATTTATTCTACTGATTTAAATGTTGGTCTCATCTGAAAAGATCCTCACAAACCACTGAGAATAAAATTTGACCAAACATCTAGGTATACTAGCCCAGTTGAGTTGACACAAAAAAAATGAATCATCAGACTATATTTCTATTGCTTCTGTCACTCATGCCCAAGCTGTGCTGTTCAGGTAGCCCTGCCTTTCTCCTTTCCCAGTTCCATACTCTTCACCTCTCACCTCTCTCTTTCTGGATGGACCTGCTCCATTGCAACTCAAGAGCATTGGACAATCTGTACGTGACTGCACTCCAGTGCAGAGAGAGGACGTGAGCTCTCCAGTGCAACTCAGAAACTGTGAAGACCAAGGAAACTGAAAGAACAGCTGTTTCTTCCTCCATAGCAAAGATGCTTCTAAGTTTCAGTGACACTTAAGAGTTTGGTTACCTTGGTGAACAAATTTACTCACACTCAAAGAAAATCTTTATTAATTTATCAGCTTCATGGACTCATATCCAAACAAAGCAAAACCATGATGTTAAGTGTATAGCTGTCTATATCTGTGCTTAGTGGAAAAAAATGTGTGAACATATTGATATTAATGGGATGGTTAATAATGGATTTGAGTTCCCTCTTTGCAATGTCATGTTTTAAGTTGTTCACATGTAGAATTAAAGTATTTTGTATCTATGTCACTCACCATCTAGATAATATCTGTCATCGCAGTTAAGCATGGATATCCTGAAATTATATGCCTGAGATCAAATCCTAGCTCCATCATTTAGAATCAGAATGATGTTCGGAATTTTGTTTTATATTTCTGTACCTCAGTTAATTTCTTTATAGAAGGGAAATAATTGTAATTACTTCATACATTCATTTGGAGGATTAAATAAGAAAACATAAGGCATTCATTTAAGTATCTGGCACAAAATTATTGCTCAGTATGGGAATATTATTATAATTACTATAGTGTTTAGTAATGCTAAAAATAATTATAAAACAGCATGTGTCAGAGAGATTCTAAGTGTTTTATATTTATAGCTTTACTTAATATTGCTAAAAAAAAAAAGCCTGTAAAATTATTGACAGTGTTTTCTCCTCCTTTTATGTTTGAGAAAACACAGACACAATAAAGCTTACATGCTCAAGATCATAAAAGTAGGGATTTGAACACAGACAGTCTGATACTAGAGTCCATCCCCTTACCACTATCTTATTACATTTATAAATTGGAGAGCAATGGCTAAAATCCATTTATTAAATAGGTTTGGTAATACGTAATTATTCATTTTAATTCCTTGTTTACTGTAAAATAGTGATTTGCCAAGTACTGTGCTAAGCCATCATGAGGGCTTCAAAGTGAATAGGATTGTTTCTTCTCCTTCAATATCATAGAACAAAGCATGCAATTACAGAGAAAAATTAACTGATTTTATCAGAAAATAACAATGCCAAGATGTCTCATTTTTAATTATGTCCCTAATATTAGAAGGTTCAATGAAGATTTCCAAGTTTTATAATTGTTTATTTAGCTATTATCTACAATGCTGTATTATGTGTAGCCCAAATTTTTTTTTTTTACCACAGATTTTACTCTGAAGTTCCCTCAATTCAAATAAATCAATCTATCTTTCCATGGTTTCATTTCCTATAGAAAATGAATACATAGGTATTGATGGAGGTGCTATGAAAACTTCTTCTGGTTTTCATTTAAATTAGTTGTGTCAGAATCATCTTAATCTAAGACATCACTGTACTTTTTGGCATATTTAGTGTGTATTTATTTGCTTCTGGTAAGATTGCGGAGCAGTAAGTTAGGTCTGTGTTCCCAAATTAGATTTAAATTTAAAATAATATGAACTCTTTTTGTAGCTCTAAATTCTTTCATTATCATTAGTATTTATTTGGCTTTATTTTATTGACTCTACATAGAGCTCTTTTGAGAAAGAATTGTATAAAGCACACGCAAAAATATCTTAGGATCACAGACCATCCGTAAAAATTTAGTTCATTTAGGAAAATTATTAATGCAATAAAATATCACAGAAACTAAGAAAAGTTTACATTAATAGTAATGATACGTGCAATGGACCAGAGGAAGAGTATATAGAGAAAAATTATATTACAGCTTTTAAACTGAACTTTTGCCAAAAAAAAATTGTAAACAGTTTTTTTTATTTTACTGTTCCTTAAGAAAATGTACATAGACACATATACAACACAACAGAAATATCTAAGTATTTAATCTATTTTATCTTCAAATCACTTAATAAGAAGGAATTACATTATATTTATACTACTAGAAAGTATTAGCATATTAAATTTCACCTAAAGTTAATCAAAATGACAATATAGGATATTTACCCAATCTGACATATATTTAAAAATTATATTACAGCTTTCAAAATGAACTTTTGCCAAAGTAATCTTTGTAAACATTTTTTTTACTTTACTGTCCCTTAAGAAAATATACATAGACACCTATACAACACAACAGAAATATCTAAGTATTTATTTTATTTTCAAATCACTTAATAAGAGGGAATTACATTATATTTATACTACTAGAAAATATTAGCATATTATTTTACCTAAAGTTAATCAAAATGTCAATAAAGGATATTTACCCAATCTGACATATATTTAAAAGTGTTGAACTCTTAAGTGGACAAAATTTAGAAATATATTCCCCAAAATTTTTATGAGTAAATATATAATATATGTGATTTAATTGGAAGTTTTTAAATAAACTCATATATAGGTAAAAATTTATCGTAGGGACCGTCCATATGCCCTTTAAGAACTTTTCAAATGTTATCATTATTTTACTTTATCTAAAACTCATTGAATGTCTCTATTTGTTTATTAGGGTTACAAAATAGATAAAGATATAGATGATATTGAATTCATTAAAATTTAATACAACATTCAATATTTGCAACCGACTTAAGATAATAACTCTTCAGAGTATATTTCCTAAAAGCAATGACATTCTATTTTGTAATCAAAGTACAATTATTAAAATCAGGATATTAATTTAATAAAATTATTATTTTATATTGGTAGAAATAAATCTATTATGTCATCTAAAATATATCCACATTAAAATGTTTCAATTGTTTCACTAATTTCCTCTATAGTGTTCTCTCTCTCTAAATATATATTTTTTAAATAGAAGTTAAACATTCAATCGAAGTTCACATGCTTTATTTAGTTTTTATGTCTTTTTAACATTAGTGCTTCTTTTTCTTCATTATATTTTCATTTATGAAGTGTGTATGACAGCTATTTTCTGGTATATCATGTGAATTTGGTTGTGTGATATAGCCTTTAAAATAAGATTTACGTCATTTATTTGAGGCATGAAGAGCACAAAAGTACTGCTCTATCTTTCTCAGTGAAAAAATGAGGGTTTATATTGTGTTTATTTGTCTCATATGTGATAATGCTAACTTTGATCATTTGCTCACAGTTGAGGACTGCCAGTTTTCTCCAGTGTAAAATTACTGTTCTCCATTTGTAATTGAAAAGACTCCTATGAAAATACATTATAACAATGTCAATAACCTGTATCTCATCAAATTGTGCCCCACTAGATTCAGCATATATTAAGTTTTTTTACTTTATTCAGGTATTAATGTGAAGGTTGAAAATTGTAATCTAATTTTATCATGCCTAATGCATTTGTTTGGTGGGATTTATTGTAAATTGATTTTTCATTTTACTCACATATTTCTGTGTATATGAACTAATTGAATTTTATTTTTATAAGTTATTATCATAAATTTGCCTAAGCCCTTGATTTTAATAATTGCACTCTGATTACATGAAAGCATGTCATTACTTCTAGGAAATATGGCATGAAGAGGTATCAAATCTGAATTTACTTGCAAAAAATGATCTTGAGCTCCAATGTCAAGGTTGGGTCAGAGGGGATTTCTGCTATTCTAGGATCTTTGTACTTTAGTATGTGACTATGATTTTTTGAGTGTTCCTTTGTTTTCTGGTACAGTAAGGTATTCTAGGATCATCTAGAATATTCCTTTCCTTAGTTGTGGTATAAGCTCTTTTGCGCTTCGGTTCCTGATAGCAGTGAAGCAGTGAATGATATTAAAAAACCAAATCTGCCCATTTCTGCTTATTAATACAAGGATATTTCTATTCCTTACCTTCTCAATGGGAAGGACAAAAATATATTTCTAACTAGCTCTACACATTAACAAACATTTTTAATCTATGTTTCTATAAGTAGTCATGCTCTTCACTTCATCATAACTTGAAAAGGTTCATCCCAGCTTTTTTTTTTTTTTTCTCTGTGTAACTTTATTCTTCAGCATTAGGAAACTGGGACTTATTATTCTACTCCTCAAAAACTTTCAATATATTCAATTATTTGTGTATTTAAACTGAATGTATGGGTTCCTATGTTACATACTCTCAAATAATATAGGAACCCATACATTCAATTTAAATATGCAAGTAATTGAATATGTTGAACATTTTTGAGGAATAGGATATTTTCATGATTTCATATTACAGAAAATATATACTAATTACTATAGAGAAGCATGGCAGACATCACGTTAATCAAGTAATTAAAGTGAATATCATGAATAATGTGACAAAAAGAAAAATAATGTGCCAACTTATAGACTGCAATAACAAGAAAGCATCATTTGGGTGATATCCCTGCAGAGATGATTAATACGAATACAATCATAAAATAACTACAACAAATCCAAATTGAGGGTCATTCAACATTTTGTTTTTCTTTACGGCTGAATAAAACTTCATTGCATATTTAAACCGCACTTTCTATATCCATTCATCTGTTGATAGACATTTAAGTTGGTTCCATAACATAGCTATTGTGTATTGTGCTGTTATAAAAATAGGTATACCTGTACCACTATAGTATGCTGACTTTAATTCTTTCATATAAATATCAAGGAGTGGTATAATTGTATGATATAGTGGTTTGAGGAATCTGCATGCTGATTTCTATAGTGTTAGTACTTATTTACAATCCCACAAACAGTATATAACATTCTGTTTTGCCTACAGCATCACCAGCATTTATTATTTGTGCCCCTGATGATTGACATGCTAACCTGAGTAAGATGAAATCTCAGTGTAGTTTTGATTTACAATTCACCAATTGCTGAACATTAAGATTCATTCTTTCCTTAACTCTGGTGTTCATTTTTAACTTGTGTGTGTGTAATATTTCTTTAAGTATTTTCTGCAATGCTGACTCAGTGGTCATGAATTCTTTTAGGTAATGCTTATCTTGGAAGGTTTTTAACTTCTCCATTCTGAAGGACATCTTTGCTAGATATAACAATCTGGCTTAGTACTTATTTTCTTTTCTTCTTCTTCTTTTTCTCTCTCCTCCCCCCCGTGTGTGTGTGTGTGTGTGTGTGTGTGTGTGTGTGTGTGTGTGTGTGTGTGTGTAGTATTGAGATGGAACCCCCAGGGATATTCTACCAATAAGCTCCACCCCTATTCCTTTTTTAATATGATTTATTTTGAGGTAGAATCTTGCTAAATTGCCCAGATTAGCCTTGAACTTGCAATCCTACCATCTCAGCCTCTCAGCCTCTGAGGAACTGAGACTATAGACATGTACTACCACATCCAGATAGCAGTTATTTTCTTTTTGGGCTAAGATGCATTTTTCTAAGCCATCTTGGGTATGAAGTCAGATATAATTATGATTAGTTTACCTCTACATATGACTTGGCATTTTTCCCTTGAGGATTTTGATATTCTATCCTTAGTCTGTATATTTAGCATTTTGAAAAATTTATTGATGAAGTACAGTATGGTAGAGGCATATATGCACACAGCACTCATTTAGCCCTTCCCCAATTCCCACCCCATTCCTTCCCTCCTTCTTGTGTTCAGCATAGTAATTGGTGTTAATAAGTTTGTGAAAGTACATCATGTACATTAAAGAACTTCCCTTTCCCCTCACCCACCTCCCTCAATTAGGTCCCCTTCTTTACTCATCTGAGATATTTACTTCTTTATCTGTGGTCCCTCTTATGTCCCATTTTCTCTCTAGTTTCTACATATTAGGGAGAACATCCAACTTCTCACCTTTTGTAACTGACTAATCTCAGCATAATGTTCTCTAATTCCATCCATTTCCCTGCAAATGACATAGTTTTGTTCTTCATGGCTGAGTAAAATTCCATTGTGTACATATCCCATAACTTTGTAATCCATTCATCTGTTGATAGACATCTTGGCTGGTTCCACAGTTTGGCAATTGTAAATTGTGCAGCTAAAAAATAGATATGGATGCATTAGTCTAGTAGTTTGGTTTCCATTCTTTTGGGTAGATATCCAGAAGTGATGTTACTGGCTCATATCATAAGTTCATTCCCATTCTTCTGAGAATCCTACATACTATTTTCCAAACTGGTTGCCCTAATTTTCAACTTCTCCAAAAATATATTAGAGTTCCTACTTCTCTACATCCTCTCCATCATTTGTTGTTGTTTGTGTTTTTAATGATTGCCATTCTAATTGGGTTTAGGTGAAACCTCAAGGCATTTTAATTATATTGTGTTGGAAGTTTTTTATTGCTCTAGTCTAGTTGGGGTTTTGAATGTCTCCTTCAGCTGAATATCCATTTCATTCTCAAGGTTTGGAAAGTTTTCCACTATTATTTCTCCAAAGAGATTATCAATATCATTAGCCTGTATTTCAATCTCTTTCTTGATGCCAATGATTTTTAAGTTTGGCCTATTAATATTGTTCCAGATTTCTTGTATAACTTGATCATGCTTTATTTGTCTTTACTGATGAATGTTAAGTTCATATACTTAGCTTTTAAGACCTGAAATTCTTTTTTGTATGTGTTCTAATACATTGGTGAGACTTTCAACTGAGTTTTTATTTGATTTATTGAATCTTTTATTTTCAATATTTCTCTTTGTTTTTTTTTTCCAGTATTACTAGCTCTTTATTTAAATGCTTTCATGTCTTATACTTTTTCCTTTAGTTCATTCCTTAGGTATTCTTCTAATCCATTTATTATTTCAACAGTCAACTTTTTGAATCATTCACTTCAATATTTGTGGAATCAGTTATTTGGAGGGTTATAAACTTTTAGAAGCATCTTGTTGGCATGTGTCCTCATGGTTTTTTGAGGTCTTATATTTGTGAATCTTTGAGGTGAATTACTTTTCCTCTTTTATTAGGGGTTCTTTAGTGTGTCCTTGCCTCTTTATAAGCCCAGGGCTTAGGGTATATCTTAACTTTCCAATCAGCATAAGTGTTGTTTAACCACAAGCATCACTTTGAGAGGCAAGAGTACGGGTGAAAATAGTAACTTAATAGAAATCCATATATCAACACATGGTATAAGTGTTATTATTAAGATTTCCACATCTCTATTAACTAAAGAGAAAAAGGAGTGAGAAATAAATGGAATAGCTGAAAAGATGAAGCATTAATGATAGCATATATTGAATTAGAAGAAGGGATAAAAGTCAAGAAAAGGACAAAGAAGAAGTGTGATAGAAGAAAGAGAGAAAGAAGATGAAATGAGAATAAAAGAATGGTGGAGAAGAGAAAGGAATAGAGATAAGAAAGGAGAAAAGAGATATCAAGAGAGGATCCAATTAATTGACAAAATACATAAAATTAGATAGAACTCAGAAAAAATGTGGTAAGACTCCAGGAATCTGTTTATCTGAGAAATATCATGCTGATTGCTTGTTCTCAGCTGTGACTAAAGCCAGCCAAATTTGTTAGGGGAGTGTGTATGCTGAGCCCTGCCTCCTCCTTGCTTGGTAATATCTTTTCAGTGAGCATTGTCTGAATCAGAGCCGAATTCACCCTCAAATGGCTTTTTCATTATGATTGAGGTTGAAGTATAAGTTTGACAAGGATCTTGATCAGAACCTCTCATTCATGCAGGCTGTATACTCATCTTGATTGCAATGTGTCCCTCATTCCAAGAGCCTAAGGCCCTGTGTTTGGGGGAAGTGTGGGCTGGAGTCTATCCTCCAGACCCTTCTGGAATTGTAGAGATTGTGTGGATCCTCACTGGCTGCTGCAGAGTCACCATTTCCAAACCCAGAACCCACACTGACCCGTCTCACTTCCAACCTGCGTTAATCATGTTCCTTGTTCCAGAGATCAGACCACCAATTTTAGTTGAAGGAACCCTATGTCCCTCTTCACTCTGTCAAGGCTTGCTGACTAGCAGCTGTGACTCTTGTAGCCCATTCCTTCCCTCGGGTGTGGGTTGCAGTCTCACTCCTCTTCCCAGACTGATTTATGGCATGGGAACCCAGCCATCCAGTAAAAAGTAAGGCCTGAGTGGCTGTTTGGTCTTAGATACTAAAAAGCTAGAAAACCAAGAATGAGGCAAAAAGAGAATTTAGAAGATAGAGACTTCTTAGCCGGGCGTGGTGGCACACACTTGTAATCCCAGCATTCGGGAGGCTGAGACCAGAGGATCCGGATTCGCGACCAGCCTCAGCTACCTAGTGAGGCACTCCGCAACTTAGTGAGACTCGGTTTCAAAATAAAGAATAAAAAATAGGGCTGGGGGTATAGCTCGGAGGTAGAATGCCCCTGATTTCAATCCCCCCCCCAAAAAAAAAGAAGATAGAGACTTCTTGATAAAGGAAACAGTAAAAATAATCCTATGTACTTAGATAAAATTATCAATACCAATCTCCATAACATGCACCAGAAGGGGTAGGTAGTGCCTTGGGATTCCGAGGGAAGCATTCCAAGTGCTGTGTGCACGACTGTTTCTATCACTCTGAACCTCATTATGATGCATAATTACAATAAACATAACTTTTTAAAAAGAGATACAAATACAACCATATATGAATAGCAAAGGTAAACTGACAGGGATTTGTTTCCCATTCAGGAAATCTGAGGAGGTGTGTGTGTGTGTGTGTGTGTGTGTGTGTGTGTGTGTGTGTGTATGTATAGTAATAAGGATTGAGTGCAGAATTAGTGTACTACCGAGTTATACCTCCAGCCCTTTTTTTAATTGGTGTATTGTAATTATACATCTTTGTTAAGTACAAGCTGGTAAAGGCATGCATGCACACATTTCTCATTTTAACCCTTCTTCAATTCCCGCCCCACTCCCTCCCACTCCCTCCTTCTCAATTTCAGTTTAGTGATTGACTTTGATATGATTGTGAAAGTACATCATGTGCATTAGGTTGCCCCCTCCCATCACCTTCAGTTAAGTCACCTTCTTTGCTCATCTAAGGTTTCTCCTTCTTCGTTTAGAGTCCCTCTTATGTCCCACTTTCTCCCTAGCTAGTCATGATGCTTGACTTGCACCTATGTTGTGGGCTTTTTGCACTGTCACTATAATGATATTTGTGGGCCCTTCTTAGAAAACTCATCATTACTCTTTTCATGAAGAGAATTTTTTTTGTGTGTTTTTTAGATAATCACTTTCCATACTACTCATTGATGGAAAAGTAAGATGAATCACTAAACACGATTTAACACGTGCTAAAGAACATCTGTGCCAGTCCTCTGTAGAATTCTTCAGTGTTTTTCTTTAATATCTTTAGTTTATATCTTCTTTGAGAACCTTTCACTCATGGGCATATTTCACCCGCATTTATTTGTGAAATTATTATGTAGTCCTATCTCACATGCTCCAAGGATTCACTTAGGTTTAAAATGCCTTAGATTAGCTGCCTGCCACTTATTCAGTTTTCACTTGTCACCTTCCTTCCGTTTCAAGCTGCTCACTACTTTGGGTAGCTCCTACATCCCTTTAAAGTTTCTCAAATCAGACAAATCAAAAACGTTTTGTCAAGCAAAGTACTCAGATATCTTCTTGTGTGCAAAGACTGATTCTGCTCCCATTTCCCCTTTCTATATACTATAGATTCTAATACTTTCTATCCCATACTACAAAATATTAATATAACTGATCAGTGCATTCTCTTGATGTGTATAATTTAGTTTCTTAAGAAATTGAACTTGTTTCAGATTTTGAACGTTTTGAACTACCGGAGCATGTTCCAACTGGCTTCTGAATATCAGAATAATGACACATTACTGTATCTTTCTAGTTTACTGGCAACATGTCCATTAAATGCACTTATGGACATTTTAAGAAATTCTAAGGTTATGTTCTGCAAGAAAACTCTAGGAAATCTGCCAAATATTCCATGATTTGGCTGATATTCAAGAAGAGCTTTACAGGGCACAATTTTATTAATCTAGTCTGCATGACATTGATTTGCCTTTGAACCCAGCTAAAGTCCGTTACTCCATAACCCACGTTAATGGGTATATTATAGGAAATATCCTTACCACAGCATTAATTCTCTCAATAATTTATATTTATTAAATTTATTTAATGCTTAAAATCAATCAATTTCTAGGAATACTTTAAAGAGTAATAAAGTATGATACCCTGATACTTGCATGTACTTATTACTGCAAATTCAGTGTGAAATAGAGTATCAGAAAAGTTTATATACAGCATATAACACAAGGCATTTTTATCTCACTTATCTAGATTTGTATTATTAATTGTTACTTCTAATCATTTGCAGTTTTTGTAATTATCTAGAATGATGCTTTGTTTGAAAATTCAATAACTTTAAAATGCAATGGTGATAAATAACTGTTAGATCAGTAAGTGGCTGAGTGACTCAGTGTAGTACTTTATATGCACATACAGTCAGTTCAATTTTTTATTAATTTGTGATGTAACTACTTTTCAATTCACTACCTGGCAGACCCCATTTAACAAAGAAAGAAATTCAATCCTAGAGAGCTGAGCAATGTTGATAATAATTGAAAGCTTTAAAATGGGTCTCCCCCTCAAATATCTCCCTGAGAATGTCCAGCTACTAATCAAAGCAGTGTTTTTGAGAAGGAACTGAATTACATGATAATCCAAGAAATTGGCAAAGAGGCCAACCACAGCACAACCAATCAACCTCTGATAATGTGCCCAAGGTCCAAATGTTCTGTCAGAAATCTAAATTGCATGTTCTTCCAAGCAGCACACTATGCTCTATTTTACTTAGAAGAAGATGAAGAGTGAAGAGGAGGAGGACATGAGCTTTCACTGCTGGACATAACACATAATCCTCCTCTGCATTGGCAAAGAGAACATTAATCTCACTCAAGAAACACCTGAGTACCTCCATCCCTCACTACCACCAGCTATAGAACAAAAACTTTCCTGGTGTCTTACAACATAGTCGAATTTTACTTGCTTTTGTCCTGGGTTCAGAAAACACACTTCTGTATCTGTCTTCTTTCTCTCAACATATGTTTATGAAATTCATAAT
>PVLC010034193.1:0-17131 GCA_004027655.1 Graphiurus murinus
CAAAGATGGCAATTTTATATACACGTGTACTCATATTAATCTCTACTGGTGAATATACTTTAAAATTAATTGAAGCGGGGCATGGTGGCACATGCTTGTAATCCCAGTACTTGGGAGGCTAAAATTGGAGGATCCTGGTTCATGGCCAGCCTCAGCTACTTAGTGAGGCCCTCCACAATTTAGTGAGAGCCCGTTTCAAAATAAAGAATAAAAAAACAGGACTGAGGGTGTAGCTCAGAGGTAGAATGCCCCTGGCTTCAATCCCCAGTACCACAAAAAAAAAAAAGAAAAAGAAAAAGAAAAATTAATAGAGTTATACCTAAGTTGTATCATAAGTGCAATGTAGGGATTTGAATTGGATATAGGTTGGTGGGATTGCTACAGTGTTTTGTTCATTCAGTAACTAAAAGCAGAAGGATGTCAGAATACAATTCAAGAAATATCACCTGAAAGCCTACTGTGTGTAAAACACTGTGCTGGGTATTGTGTAGGATAAGAAAATGAGTAAGTCATTGTTGCTCTCCTCAAAGATGTTATAATTGGCCGGGCATGGTGGTGTGCGCTTGTAATCCTAGTACTTGGGAGACAGAGACAGGAGGATCGCAGGTTTGCAGCCAACCTCAGCTACTTAGTGAGGCTTTCCGCAGCTTAGTGAGACCCTGTTTCAAAATAAAGAATAAAAAAAAATAGGGCTGGAGGTGTAGCTCAGCGGTAGAATGCCCCTGGGTTCAATCCCCAGTACCGCAAAAAAAAAAAAAAAAAAAAAAAAAAAAGATGTTATAATTGAATAAGAGTAGAGTACACAAATAGCCATAATAGAAGACATAGCAAAGTAAGTCCCACAAGGAAAATAATTATTGTAGGGTTTCAGAGGAGGAAAATACCGTATCTAGTTTGGAAAATCTTTTAGGATTAGATTCTGGGCTTTGAAGATGGGTAAAGTTCTAAGTGGAAGTGAGGAAGTAAGGCTTTCCAGGTTGAGGGGGGCAGCTTTGGCAAACACATAAAACTGGGAAAGAAGCAAAAATTTCTTACAAGAAAGGAGTTGCCATCTTTTTTTTTTTTTTTTTTTTTTTTTTTGCGGTACTGGGGATTGAACTCCGGAGCATTCTACCTCTGAGCTATACCCCCAGCCCTATTTTTTATTCTTTATTTTGAAACAGGGTCTCACTAAGTTGCGGAGTGCCTCACTAGGTAGCTGAGGCTGGCTGCGAACCCGGATCCTCCGGTCTCAGCCTCCTGAATGCTGGGATTACAAATGTGCACACCACGCCCAGCTAGGAGTTGCCATCTAATCCAATTCACTTAGGACCATTAGTTGATTGACTAAAAAAGTAAATTAGCCAGGTCTGGTGGCACATACCTATAATCCTAGTACTTAGGAGGCTAAGACAGGAGGATCACAGATTCAGGGGAGGTCAGCTTCCACAACTTAGCAAGACCCTCAGCAATGTAGTGAGACCCTATTTCAAAATAAAAGGGTCTGAGGGTGTAGTTCAGAGGTTAGAATGTCCCTGGGTTCAATCTCCAATACCAAAAAAAAAAAAGGTAAATTAAAGCAGAGAATCATACAAATATTAGTTATAGACGTATAAAATATGTACTGAATAGCAATTAGCTATATTAAGCTTGCTCAGTTTCTTTTGTAAAATAGGGTAATATGGGTTCTTGTAAAGATTATATGAGTTAATTCGTGTAAGGCACTAAGAATAATGCCTGGCAGATAGTAAGTACTCAGTGTTAGCTACTGCTGTCATTTTCCCTATTTATACTTTATTGTTTTACACAATGCTAAGTTAAATTGTATATTTACAACAGTAAGCACAACTGGCATAAATTGGTCTGTGAACAAACACAACTGACAACCCTGATAAGCACACAGCTTCATTGGGGAAGGACAGAAGTGTGGCTACAGTCATACTGGAGAATAGCCTGGCCTATATGTTGGTTAAATTGGTTAAGAGAGTTCTGTGGAGCCGGGAGGGTGTGGTAGCGCACACCTGTAATCTCAGCACTGAAGGATCACAGGTTCAAAACCAGCCTCAGCAATTTAGCAAGGATCTCTATAACTTAGCAAAACCCTATTTCCAAATAAAAAATAAAGAGGGCTAGGGTTGTAGCTCAGAGGTAGAATGCCCCTGAGGTTCAACCCCCAGCACCACCACACACACACTAAAAAGAGAGAGATAAAGTTACTAAGATAACTCTCTATAGTTTACTAAGTTCAAGACAACAATAAACAGAGAAGTCATGAATTAAAATTAAAAAGAATCCAGAGCCATATTTGCCAGATACCTTTAAGACCAAGATAAGTTTGTACTCAGATCAATAGGAAATGAAATTTTATATTCTAAATGACAGGATTAATGTAAAAAATTCAAATGGCTAAGGAGTATATGAAATAAAAAGTAAAAATTTGCCCAGCCCCACTCCATGTGAGTAACCCTTCATTTTTTCTAATAACCCCAGAACATGGGGGTGAGGTTGAATGAGATAAGACATGATGAATACTACTTAGGACACTGGTATTAATCTGTTAAAAACTTCCATCCAGTTTCCCTGACAATTGTAATCTCAATTTTGACTTGAAAACAATAACAACTGAATGTGAATAAAATGAAATTACGGCTCTGAAGGTAACAGTTTATAAGTCTCTGATCCTTAAACCTATTCCTTTTTCTCTTGTTTCCGACTTGGTTTTTACTGTTGATTCCTCTTTGCACTTTCCTAACCAGCAGTGCTATGGGAGGGAAAAGATGACACAGTCATCATTAGAAAATCAAGTGTTTACAGTGACAAGATGACTTCAACTAGTGATTGTCAGACAAGTCAGTGACCAGGCAGCACTCAGATAACTCTGCCCTTCAAAGTTGGCAAGGTAGGCACGGTTGAGGAAAGGAGGAGAGGGCTGTAGGAAGTTGCTGATGCCTGTACTTCCACATGCAGCTCTTATCACAACAAAGCCATTTTAAAAACTCACAGGTCTCCTGTAGTTTGGGACTAAGTATGACAAGTCATCAAAAGTCTGATATTTAATACATTACAATAAGCAGCATATGCCAAAAGAAATCTTATAGTAGGTCCTGGGAAGGAAATGCTTTTGAAGTTCCAGGCCTTTGAGTACTATCATTTCATGATTTCAGTAACATCCCCAAGCAGAGGAGGGGCCCATCCTTAGGAATGCAAAGCCCTGCAGAGAAGGAAAGGGTTCAGAAGGGTCCACCCTACCTCTTTTCCTTTACACAAAGGCCCTAGGGTTTTGTATACAACCTGCCTTTGTAGACTGAGGAGGACATTATGCACTCGAGCAGGAGGAGATGGAAGCCTGCCTCTCAAAAATAAATATTAGAAATAGTTTAGGAACCAATGACATGTTAAAGGACCTTTTTAGCCGGGTTGAATCTTGCTAACTAGAAAGTAAAGTTATTATTGAACTATGATGAATGTTTATATAATTTTCAAGCAGTTTAGAAAACCTAGAATATAGCCATTCAATTTATGAAATGAAAAAGAAATGCTATAACTATATACCTACAAGCTCCCATTCCTTTCTCCTACCTTTTTTGCTAGTTTTTATCAGCTCCCAAACAACCCTTTAGATAATCTCTACTACATACATATCAGGCTGCATTTTAATTTCATATTTCCCTCTTCCATCAGACTGGCTTCTTTAGAATAGGGGTTCATCATAGTAACTTCTTTCAGTAAATATGCAATAAATATTGAATTAATGAATTAATGAATGAGTGAATATACCAAGTTCCTCAGGGTCACACAGCGAGTAAGTTCTAAGAGTCATATCTAGAACACAGGTCTTCCAATTACTAGCCTAGTACTTTTCCACTATATCATGCAACCTTTTTCTGAGGTTTTTTTTGTTGTTGTTGTTGTTGTTTTTGTTTTGGTTTTTTTTTTTGCGGTACTGGGGATTGAACTCAGGGGCATTCTACCTCCGAGCTACACCCCCAGCCCTATTTTTTATTCTTTATTTTGAAACCGGGTCTAGCTAAGTTGTGGAGTGCCTCACTAGGTAGCTGAGGCTGTCCTCGAACCCGGATCCTCCGGTCTCAGCCTCCCGAATGCTGGTATTACAAGCGTGCGCCACCACGCCCGGCTCTTTTTCTGAGGTTTTAAACAACTTTTCTTATTTACAATTACACTCTTATTCCATTTCATTAATCTTTTATTAATGTTTTTGATGGGACATAACTTCCTATTATCTTGTGTAATGAATTTAATTGCAATTTTTTATACTGAATAAAAAAAGGAACAGTTTAAAGTTTTCTGATTTCTTCCTCATGCCATTAGTTACCAGGCCAACCAATGACATTGTAATCTAGACAGTTGAAATCCTATGTAACTAAAGAAAAGTTAAACAAAGGACCTTGGCAGCCTTTAATTATACCAAGAAGGTGAAGAAATGCTTTGTCAATATATGTTTATTTGACTAGCTAGTATTCTTGAAATAAAACTAGGAAAGGCTATATACTTTGTGACATGAAAGCTAGTCCTTTGCATGACTTTGATGCCTCCTTTCTGAGATTAATTTTCCCATTTAATGAGCCAGTAAATTATTAATAATATTTCATACATAATATACCTTTGAAATAGAAAGTGTTTATTTGATCCTTAAAACCCTGTGAAATTGGCAGGGTAAGTATTTTTATATCTGTTTTGCAATTGAAGAAAATAGTCCTTCCTGGGTTTGGGTGATTTGCTTAATGTCACATGACTAATACAGGGCAAACTTGGATCTAGGGCTCATAGTCTTTGATGCATAACGCAGTACGTGCTCTCCTCTCCTACAGTCTATAAAACAGTCTGAAATTGTCGCATAAATCAGACTAAAGTGGTCATGGTGAGCAGATTGGGAATGTGTCAGGACTACAAAAAATCCAGTAAGAGGAGTATGAAAGGGTGCATCTCATGATTGCATTATTCCAGGATGTGGCTTAGCCAGCAACAAAAGGATCAGAGAAATGGAGTATAGTAGCTGGGAGATCCACTCCCCATTGGACTTAGACCCTTCTATCATTGCATAACTAAAAGACCTTTTCAGTTTGTTTATTTGACATATCAAATTTGAGTTGTACTATTCGGACCAGGCAAATAACAGCTTTTCCAAAAGCCTTTGTGAAGAATGTAGTTGTATATTTGATCTTCTTTGTACAGACAGGTGGGAGTGGGCAAGAGAAATAAGAGCTTCTCTGTTATTTGCCATCAAAACAGGATATGTGAAGCTGAGGAACCCCTCCTGCCTAGCTGCTTCCCAGCAAACCATCTGGAGAAATGGAGGGTTGAGGAAAGAGGTTAGCCTAGTGTTGTAGAGCCTCATTTCAGAGGCGGATGTTCAATTAATTAAAGAGTATATTAATATCTTCATTCAGTAACATGTGCTTCAGTTTCCACATCTATAAAATAAAAGGATCAGACTTGATAATAATTTAGTGTGTGTGTGTGTGTGTGTGTGTGTGTGTGTGTGTGTGTGGTGGGGATTGAATCCAGAGGCATTCTACCTCCAAGCTACACCCCCCAGCCCCATTTTTATTTATTTGCTTATTTTTTCTTTTTCAGTACTGGGGATTGAACCCAGGGGCATTCTACCTCCAAGCTATACCCCCAGTCCTATTTTTTATTCTTTATTTTGAAACAGCGTCTCACTAAGTTGTAGAGGGCCTCACTAAGTAGCTGAGGTTGGCCACAAACTTGTGATCCTCCTGTCTCAGCCTCCTAAGTACTGGGATTACAAGCTTGCGTCATTTTATTTTTATTTTGGTTTTTTTTTTTTTTTTTTTTTTTGCAGAACTGGGGATTGCACCCAGGGGCATTCTACCTCCCAGCCCCACCCTTAGCCCTATTTTTTATTCTCCTCAGCCCTATTTTTTTTTTTTTATTCTTTATTTTGAAACAGGGTCTCATTAAGTTGTGGAGGGCCTTACTAAGTAGCTGAGGCTGGCCACAAACCTTCAATCTTCCTGTCTCAGCCACCAGGTTCTGGAATTACGAACATGTGCCACCACACCTGGCTTATTTTTATTTTGAAACAGGGTTTTACTAGGTTGGTAAAAGTCTCACTACTTAATGAGGCTATCCTTGAACCTGCTATCTTCCTGTCTCAGCCTCCCAATGCTGGGATTACAGGTATGGGCCACCATGCCCAGCTATAATTTAATTTATTTTTAATTTAATAGTTTAATTTTTTTTTTTTTTTTTTTTTTTTGCGGTACTGGGGATTGAACTCAGGGGCATTCTACCTCCGAGTTACACCCCCAGCCCTATTTTTTATTCTTTATTTTGAAACCGGGTCTCACTAAGTTGCGGAGTGCCTCACTAGGTAGCTGAGGCTGGCCGCGAACCCGGATCCTCCGGTCTCAGCCTCCCAAATGCTGGGATTACAAGCGTGCGCCACCACGCCCGGCTTAATAGTTTAACTTTTTAAATTTAATTTGTGTGTGTGGTACTGGGGATGGAATCCAGGAGCATTCTACCTCTGAGCTATACCTCCAGCCCTATTTTATACTTTTATTTTGAAACAAAGTCTCACTAGGTTGTGGAGAGAGATTCCCTAAATTGCTGGGCCTGGCCGCAAGCCTACATGCTCCTTTCTTAGTCTCCCAAGTACTAGGATTACAATCCTGCATCACCATCCCCTGCTTAATTTTACTTTTAAAAGCCAGGCTTGGTGGCTCATGCTTGTAATCCCAGTACTTGGGAGGCTAAGACAGGAGGATCACAGGTTCACAGCCAGCCTCAGCTACTTAATGAAGCCCTCTGCAATTTAGCGAGACCCTGTTTCAAAATAAAGAATAAAAAACAGGGCTGGGGGTGTAGCTTGGAGGTAGAATGCCACTGGGTTCAATCCCTAGTACTACAAAAAAAAATGCAAATATGCTCTTCAACAAGTTATAGCTTGAAATGTAACCTTTTTTTCATTTTATAATATATCTTGAGATCATCCTCTATCAGTATATAGAACTCCCTCACTCTTGTTTATGGCTGCAGAATATTTCATCTTATGGAAATATAATAACGTCTTTAATCATTGCCCTATCAATGAGCATTTAGGTTGTATTTTGCTATTACAAATAATCCTGAAATTAATAATTTTGTACATATAACAGTTCTTAGATGTGCCAGTATATCTGTAGGAAAAATATTTAGAAGCTGGATCAAAGTGTATATACATCAGACTGATAACTAAAATCTAATTCTGATCTGTAAGACTTCAGTTGCCAATGAGTAGCAAAAGAGATAAAAAAAATATATATCTTTTTTGAAACATCAAGTTTTAGATCTCTCTCTCTCTCTCTCTTTTTTGGTACCAGGCACACCACCACCACCACCTCGCCCTTTTTTATTTTTTATTTTAAAACAGGGCCTCACTAAGTTCCCAAGGGTCTCAATAAGTTGCTGAGGATGGCCTTAAACCTGGGATCCTCCTGTCTCAGCCTCCCACATACTGGGATTATAGGCATATGCCACTGTGCCCAGCTTATATCTTCTTATTTAGAGCCTAAATCTTAAGTAAGGGCCATATATGGTTGTTATGCACAAATTCGGGGTGCCCCACCAAAAGACGATCACCTCACACAGAATAATGCAAAAGCCTCCCACCCTGTTTGAAAATTAAAAATAAGGGCTTGGATGTAGCTCAGAGGTAAAACATCCCTGGGTTCAGTACCCAGTACCAGAGAGAGAGAGAAGAGAGAGATTGATTTACCAAGATTAAAAGGTACATGTCTATTTTCAGTTACATGTACCTCTGTTGTTACTACTGAGTATGCCCACCACCATAGTTACCACCAGTGCATAACAAAATAAATTATTTTGGAAATTTTAAACTGGAGCACAAGAATGGCAGAGGGAGCTAGAAAGATAAATGTGTGCATTTATTTAAACATACACAGACATACTTTCCTCTTCAAGATAATTACTTGGTGTCTTATCTTTTCCTGAATCATATTAGGTGTGCAAAGGGCGAGGCTGAAAGGTAGGTGCCATATGCCATTTATGAAATTTGCTCTGTGCAATAGTAAGTTTGAGCCAGAGCCTCTATCCTTTTTGTCCCTAAGTCTCCTGTGGCCTGAGACAATACCTGTTAAATTGAGTTGGAGATAGCCAAGTGACCTGGCCTCTTCCTTCTCAGGTGTCCTTACCTTTCCTTTTCCTTTGACATACCTTTCAGCTTTTTTCTACCTATTTGGACAGTATGTAAAAGTCTCACTCCAGGCATAAGGGTGCACTCCTGTAATCCCAGTTACTGGGGAGGCTGAGGCAAAAGGATTGCAAGTTTAAGATGAGCCTGGGCAACTTAGTGAGACCCTGTCTCAAAATAAAATAAAAAGGGCTAGGACATAGCTTAGTAGAGTGATTGCCTAACATGCACAAGGCCCTGGATTCAATCCCCAGTAAAACACACACACATACACACACACACACACACACACACACACACACACATGCAGTCTCTAGAAAACTAGCCATGAAAAGAATTTCCTTCATCATAGTTTCAGTATGACCACATGGTGCTGGTGTGATGTAGCTTAGAACTGTTATGACTAGTAAGAAAGTAGGGGTGTGGTGGTGCACACCTGTAATCCAGTACTTGGGAGGCTGAGACAAGAGGACTGCCAACTTCAACAATTTAGCAAGACTATGTTTCAAAAAATAAATGAAATAGGGTTAAGGATCTAGCTCAGAGGTAAAATGCCCTGGTATTCAATGTCCAGTATCAAAAAAAGCATATTTTAAAAAATTTATCAAAACTTACTGTGTTTAGACACGGTGCTTAAGTAATTGTTTAAATGCACATTGTCATGACATAGGTGCTCTTGTCATTCCTCTTTTTGGACGACACTAACCTACTCCCTTAGCCACTGTGAACTCCTGGTAATAACTCTTACAACAACCCTATGAGATAGATTACTTCTGTTATCCTTGCTGTAGAGCTGAGGCACAGAGGTATTAAGTAATTTGCTCAAGGGCTCCACAACCAGTAAGTACAGTTTTACCAGTTAGAGAATGAGTACAGGCCCCTTACGCATTTGGAGAGCTGCCATAACAAAGAAGGGGAAGATATCTTTTCTGCCCACAGCTTCCTTCTCATAGTTTGTGTTTGTTTTCAGTGGGCTACTCAGGATCTCCAACCAAACTCAATTTCAAAAATGCAGTTGTTGGTTAGGAACAGACTCTGGAGTCCCCAGTCATGTTGGGACTTACATGCCACTAGTTCCTCACATAGGGGGAGTTAAAAAGTCTCAGCAAAACAGTACATCTGTGTTTGAGGAGCATCTTTCTGGTTGTTTAATCCCTGTATTTCTTAGCTAAGCTAGGAAAGTAAAACTAGAGTTGGACACAGTGGTGCATGCCTGTAATCCAGTACTTGAGAGGCGGAGATAGGAGGATTGCAGGTTCAAGCCAAGTCTCAGCAACTTAGCAAGACAGTTTCAAAAATAAATAAGTAAGAAGGGCTGGGGGTGTAACTTGGAGACAGAATACCCCTGGATTCAGTACCCAGTTTAAAAAAACCAACAACAGCTGGGTGTGGTGGCACACGCTTGTAATCCCAGCATTTGGGAGGCTGAGACCGGAGGATCCGGGTTCGCGGCCAGCCTCAGCTACCTAGTGAGGCACTCCGCAACTTAGTGAGACCCGGTTTCAAAATAAAGAATACAAAATAGGGCTGGGGGTGTAGCTCGGAGGTAGAATACCCCTGAGTTCAATCCCCAGTACCGCAAAAAAATAAATAAATAAAAAATAAAAACAACAACAACAACAACCCTACAAGCCAGGCATGATGATACTTGGGAGGCTGAGACTGGAGGATCCAGGTTCTCGGCCAGCCTCAGCTACTTAGTGAGGCTCTCCACAACTTAGTGAGACCTTGTTTCAAAATAAAGAATAAAAAAATAGGAGTGGTGGTGTAGCCTGGAGGTAGAATGCCCCTGGGTTCCATCCCCAGTATTGAAAAAAAAAAAAAAAAAAACCTACAGAAAATATGTAATATCCCTTTTTTCTAGAACTTAAAGATTTTATTCACACAGTGGTAATGAAAACTTCTCTCAAGTCCCAAAGATGAGAGAGATTCGATATTTAATTCAGTATTAGCTCAGATGCTTCTTTGATTATTAAGTCGTGGTATGTCTAAATTTTAAGTGAGACTAAGCTAGCACTGTACCCTTGTTGGAATTTCAAAACAAACAAGTGCTGTATTTTAGTTCCTGATTGAGTCTTGATTTTCATTTTGTTGTGTTTTTTCTTTTCAACACTCACTTGTTAAACATCCAAATCTTGGATTCTGTGTATAGAATTCTTCCTTTAGCCATAAGAGATAGGTTCTAAGACCCCAGTGGATGCTGAAACTGCAGATAATACCTGTGTGTATTTTGTCTTTTCCTGTACACATACACCTGTGATAAAGTTTATTTATTTTTTTGGTACTGAGGATTGAACCCAGGAGCATTCTTTCTCCAAGATAGACCCCCAGCCATTCTTTAAATTTTTTTAAATTTGAAACAGGGTCTCCTTAAGTTGCTAAGGGTCTTACAACATTGCTGAGGCTGGCCTCAATTCATCCTATCTTAGCCTCCCAAGTAATGGGATTACAGATATGCACCACCACACTCAGCTGAAGTTTAATTTTTAAATTAGGTACAAAAGATTAACATCAAGTAATAATAAAATAAAGCAGTTATAACAATATATGTAATAATAGTTATGTAACTGGATGCTCATAGTCCCTCTTTCTCAAAGAATATCTCAAAGAATATGCACTCACCCCTTAAACCACAGAAAGCAAAACCACATTAAGGAGGACAATTATACTATGTAACTGTGTTGTACACCTATGTAATTCACAACTGTGGTTCTCAACCTTTAGAGTACTTAAGAATTCCTGTGTAGCTTGATGAATATCTAGATTTTGTGTGTGTGTGTGTGTGTGTGTGTGTGTGTGTGTGGTGCTGGAAATTGAATCCATTACCTCTGAGCTACACCCAAGCCCTACTTTATTCTTTATTTTGAAACAGGATCTAAATTGCAGAGCGCCTCCCAAGTTGTTGAGTCTGGCCGCGAACCTGCAATCCTCCTTTCTTAGCCTCTCAAGTACTGGGATTACGAGCATGCACCACTATGCCCCTCTTTAAATATCTAAATTTTGAGCCCCACTTCCTGAGAGGGTAATTCAGTGGTGTGGAGCAGAAGTCATGATTCTTATTTTCAACCAGTCATCTCTAATGATTTTGACCCAGGAGGTCCTTGGACTGTACTTTGGAGAAGCACTTAAGTTAGGAGAAAAGTAATTAGCATTTATTATTTACTATACATGTTGTTAATGTGCCAGTCACTTTCATCTGTAGGTGTGCATTTAATATTTATGACATTGTAAGATTTTATTATTCTGTTTTTATGTGTTTTTCTTACTTGCATGAAGTATTAGTGACTTGTTCTGAGTTCTGAGTAGGACTGGGTCCTAAGATAGTCAGCAGTCTGCCTCTGAGGACAAAGAAAGCCCTTGCTCTTGATGTTTCTGCTTTTGCCTCTCAGAGGAGATAGTCATTTAAGAATGATGAATTGGAAAATTCTAGATTCTCTGAAATGCATTTGATGAGTAAATGTTAAAGCCCCTGAAACATTATAATGTCTAGGGTATATCAGCTATTATTCATAGTGCATTTAGAAAAAAAACAAGTATTCATTTGCTTCTCATTGAAACTATTATATTCACCTAAACTTTTCTAACTGAATAAGCTCTAAAGATGAGTTATTTTAGCCGGGCGTGGTGGCGCACGCTTGTAATCCCAGCATTCGGGAGGCTGAGACCAGAGGATCCGGGTTCGCGGCCAGCCTCAGCTACCTAGTGAGGCACTCTGCAACTTAGTGAGACTTGGTTTCAAAATAAAGAATAAAAAATAAGGCTGGGGGTGTACCTCGGAGGTAGAATGCCCCTGAGTTCAATCCCCAGTACTGCAAAAAAAAAAAAAAAAAAAGATGAGTTATTTTATCCCTTGACTAAATTACCTAATGGGATAGAAGAACCTGTTTGCACATGTGCGTGCGTGCGTGTGTGTGTTACTGGGGATTGAACTGAGGGACTTCTGCCTCCAAGCTCCACCTCCACCCCTATTTTATTTTTATTTTGAATCAGGGTCTCTCTAGGTAAATGAGAGTCTCATTACTTGCTGAGGCTGTCCTCAAACCTCAAAAGCTGGTCATCCTCCTGTCTCAGCTTCTCAAGTACTGTGATTACAGGCATGCGCCTCCACACAGAACTGAAATTTCTACTCTTATGTTCTTTTGAATTGTAATTATTATAAATTTAAAGTGGGTTCCAACCCATGTGTCACCTGGGAATTATCCAGAAAACTGTTGAGTCAATGGTTGAGAATGATGGCTCTTTGTGACAACATTTAGCATTTGAATGTTCACACAAAGTATTATAATCAGAGATGATGTGGTATTTTGAAGGAATGGAATAGATGGTGATATTTTTATGAATTATTTCAAAAGTTCTGTTTCTAGCCAGGCGTGGTGGCACATGCCTGTAATCCCAGTACTTAGGAAGCTGAGACCAGAGGATCCGGGTTCACAGCCAGCCTCAGCCACTTAGTGAGGCCCTCTGCAACTTAGTGAGACTCTGTTTCAAAATAAAGAATAAAAAATAGGGCTGGGATTATAGCTCGGAGGTAGAATGCCCCTGGATTCCATCCCCAGTACCGCAAAAAGAAAAAAAAAAATGTCCTATTTCTGACACTGAGGATATGTAGTAGAGTGGCTTTTGAGTAAAAGAATGCTGAAATGTGTCCTGCAGCCACATAGAGATGGGACAGCCAAGAATAACGCAGGTAACGGTTTTAGCCATGTTCTATGCCATAAACATGGCAAAACACACTGGAAGACATAACTACTTTGGAGGTAGAAACAACTAGATTTAGCTCCTCCTGGACAACTTAAGAGGCTAAGATTTTATAGACCTGACAGAGTGCTTGAATAACTTGACATTGGCTTACTTTGACCTACTGAATATCCAGCTGTGCCTTCTTTTCTTTTTCCTTTTCCTTTCCTTTTTCTTTTTCTTTGCAGTACTAGGGGTTGAACCTGGGGCCTCATGCATGCTAGGCAAGTAGTGTACCACTGAGCTATATCTCTAGTACTTCTCATTTTATTTTGAGACAGGGTCCCACTAAATTGCTCAAAGAAAAGAAAGAGAAGCTAGCCCTGGACTTGAGGTTAGAGTTCTAGTAACTATCACTAGACTAACTGCCCTATGGCCTGGACTAGTCAATTAACCTTCTGTATCTTGGTGTTTTCATCTGTAAAATGAGCAACTATTCTTGTTTCATCCAGGCTTGTCCTTTATGTGGAGTTAGGTTTAGAAACATAGTACATGTGGCTCAGCAGTATTCAGAAGCCCAACTTAAAATCAGTCAAGCAACAAATATTTATTGAATACCCACCTAAAAGGCATATTACACTGCATGTGATCTTAACCTTTGTCTTACAATGCATTCTGTCAGCAAGATGTCAAAGACACTTTTCTTTGACCTCATTGTGAAGCAGTCAGAGAATAATAATAATGACTCACACAGTCTTAATAATGCTTTTATCCATATTATATGGTCTTTTTTCCCATTCATTATATTTTTTAATCATGTAACTACCCTGTAGATATACAAAACAGTTGTCATCTCTGTTTCCTTGAGTTTCAGAGACACTGAAACTCAGAATGAAAATAGTTCTCAAGGAGATGGGGTTATTTTGCCCCAAAGGGGACTTTTGGAAATATCTGGAGACATTTTTAGTTATCATTATAGTAGGCAGAGACTAAGGATATTAACATTCTACAATACACAGTACAGCTCATATAACAAAGAATTATCCAGCCCAAAATGTCAGTACTGCTGAGGTTGAGAGGGGTGTTTTACTCAAAAGAATTCAACATAATGGAGTTCGGAACCAGAATCCAGATCTTAGACTCAGTCTAATATGTTTTCCACTGTCTATAAAGCAAGCCATTAAAAACTGGAATTATATCAGGCGTGGTAGCACATGCCTGTAATCCCAGTACTTGGGAGGTTGAGACAGGAGGATTGCAGTTTCAAGGCCAGCCTCAGCAACTTCGTGAGACTGTTTCAAAGTTTAAAAATAGAATAAAATAAAAAGGGCTAGGAATATAGCTTGGAGGTAGAATGCCCATGCGTTCAATTTCCAGTACCAAAAACAAAATAAAACTGGAATTTTTGTCATATTAATGACAAAACTAGTCACTAATATTATGAGAGATATACAAATAAAAAATTGGAGTGTGTATTATATCACAGTTGAAGATGTCCTGGTATAACTTAGACTGTGTAGTTCAGTGAAAATCTATGACACCTGCTGTGTTCCTTATGTTCTGCTGCCCATATTCTTCCTGGAGCTTAATCTACCTTCATCTGATTTGTTTATTTAGCCAGCAAGTACCAAATTTGAGTTATTTATCCAAGTGGTTTTAAAATCGATACAGTACCTTTAGCAACCTCCATGCATAGTTGCCAACCTGAAGACCTATGGAATTTTTATAGGAGACGTCACCAGGAAACTCATCTAGAAATTAGCAGAGCCAGGATTGGAATACCTGACTCCAAAGTCTTAACAGTAGCCTATGAACTTCGCTCTCACCTGCAAAGAGTGGCATGTGACCTAAGAAGCTCTTAGAAGCCAGGAATTAATTCTTTGGTTTTACCCCTCAAACTATGTTATAACCTAGAAATTAGATAGTTTTCATCCTTCTAAAGTTTTGACAGATGTCTTTCTGGATTCTGGCAAATTAAACAGGTATGCCCATGGCTCTGTAAGAATTTTAACTGTTTTATTTTGGTACTGGGGATTGAAGTCAAGGATGGTCTACCTCTGAGCTACACCCTTCACCCTGTTTTATTTTTTATTTTGAAACAGGGTCTCACTAAGTTGCTAAGGGCATTGCTGAATTGCTGAGTTTGATCTCCAATCTGTGTTCCTCCTGTTTCAGCCTCCCAAGTATTGGGATTTATAGGTGTGCGCCATCATGCCCAGCAGGACTTTTTATTCCCTTCTATATATCTGCCTTATGGAAGAACTTGAACAGTAAATACTTTGAGAGGAGAACAAATAAAAACCAGTTCTAATATCCTAGAAAAACAAAACATAAATATAAATCTGATTTGTAATTACTTGCTTATTACTCTTTCTTTCTTTTTTTTGGCGCTACTGGGGATTGAACCCAGGGGCATTCTACCCCCGAGCTACACCCCCAGTCCTATTTTTTATTCTTTATTTTGAAACAGGGTCTCACTAAGTTGCAGAGAGCCTCACTAAGTAGCTGAAGCTGGCAGTGAACTTGGATCTTCTGGTCTCAGCCTCAGCCTCAGCCTCCCAAGTACTGGGATTACAAGCTTGTACCACCACGCCCAGCGCTTATTACTCTTAAATAGCTCTCAGTGTCCTTGAATTTTTTTTTAATGTGATACTAGGGATGGAACCCAGGGGGCATTCTACCTCTGAGCTATACCCCCTAGTTTTTTTTTTGTTTGTTTGTTTTTTGTTTTTTTTTTTTGAAACAGAGTCTCACTATGTTGATGAGAATATCACTACTTGCACAGGCTGTCCTTGAACCTGCGCTCTTCCAGTCTCAGCCTTCCAAGTACTGGGATTATAGGTATGCCTCACTACACCAAGCAAAATAAAATTTAGACTTCATAAAATAACCCAGATGGGCCAGGAGCTGTGGTGCATGCCTGTAATCCTACTACTTGGGAGGCTGAGACAGGAGGATTGCAGGTTCAAGGTCAGCCTCAGCAACTTAGTGAGACCCTCAACTAGTTATCAAGACCCTGTTTCAGAATAAAAAATTAACTAAAAGTGCTGAGGGTAGAATGTTTCTGGGTTCAATCCCCATTACCAAAAAAAACAAAAAACAAAAAAAAACCCTAGAAGTGCTTCCTAACTGGTACCCCATTTGCCTCTCTTCATGAATTTGATTCTCTCCCATGAAAGTCTCTTCAGCCTCAGTGGCTTCTCTTTTCCCAATGCATTGTTTTTATATTGACTTTCAAAGCCCTTGATTCTTTTCTTGCCTCAGTAAGATACTTCCCTGCCATTTTACCAAGCTCCAATAATTTAGCAGTCATGTAAATATTATCACCTTGTTAAAAAGGACTTCTCTCTTTCTCTTCTACTTTTTCCCTTCATCTAAACTTGTTCTTTCACTCTTCTCTACCACAGTACTGTGTTTTACTGCCTTCATACCACTTATCACAAGTGGTAATTATATATACCTGTGCTTATTTATTGCTTGCATAGTTAATGACGGTTTCCTCCTCTAGAGCAGCAGTACAAAGGCAAATACCTTGTCTTTTTGTGTCTGGTTCTTTCAGACACATAGATACTGAAACCCATATGGATTTTGTAAGAATTAGTAAATGTTCTTTGAATGAATATTTGTTGAATGTTCTTCCAGAGGCTATAAGGAGGTGGAAATTAGAAAGTTTATTTTCTTCAAGGAACTTGCTCTGTATATATGGTGTGTGTGTGTGTGTTTGTGTGTGTGTGTGTGAAGATGGAAACCAGGGGCAGTCTACCTCCGGGCTACACCCCTGCGCTATTTTGTTTTATTTTTTTATTAGAAATAGGGTCTCACTAAGTTGCTGAGGCTGGCTTCAAACCTGCGATACTCCTGTCTCAGGCTTCCAAGTACTGGGGTTACAAGTATGCACCACCACACCCAGCTATACATGTTTTTTTTTTTTTCTTTTTGTGGTACTAGAGATGGAACCCATGGACATTCTACCTCCAGGTTAATAGCCCTAGATCTATTTTATATTTTATTTTGAAACAGTCTCACAAAGTTGCTGAGAGCCCCATTAAGTTGCTGAGGCTGGCTTTGATCCTGCCATCTTCCTGTCTCAGCCTCCCGCGTACCAGGATTACAAGTGTGCGCCACCATGCCTGGTTATAAATGGTATTTTTTTGTCTTGTATTATAAAAATTATAAGCTGGGCGTGGTGGCGCACACTTGTAATCCCAGTATGTGGGAGGCTAAGACAGGAGGATTGCAGATTCGAGACCAGCCTCAGCTATTTAATGAGGCCCTCTGCAACTTAGTGAGACCCTGTTT
>PVLC010034194.1:0-17057 GCA_004027655.1 Graphiurus murinus
TTTTGACTACCCCATTGTCTGTGAATTGCATGTATCCTCAATTGAGCCAATTTTTATACAACCTTTGTGAATGTAGAATTTTCATATTTGAACTGATATTTAATTTGGACAACCTAAATGCTTTCATACCAAATATAAGGTCATTTTTAGAGCTAAATTAATCTAAATAGCATGTTAAAGATTATGCAGCTGGATGGGTATACCATGGACATTGAATCTCAGAGTTCTGACTCCAGGTTCTTACAGCAATGTGCTTTCCTTATGAAAGTACATAAAATTTCTCTAGGTTCAACTTCTTGAAAGTATCATGAAAAATTGACCAGAATTAATAAAACCTTCATGTTGTTTACAGTTCAAAACAACTATGCACAATTGTATTATTTTATCCTCACAGAGACTTAGAAATTTAAGGATGTTATAGGAACATGAGTTGACAATGAAAAAGAAACAAAGAATGTAATTCCATTCATAACAGTTATAAAAATATCCAGAAATAAATTTGACCAAGGAAGATCCCAACACCAAAAATTATTAAGCACTGATGGAAGTAATTGAAGAAGACAAGGAAAGCAAAACTAGACAGGTTTATTACATCAAACTCAAAAGCTCCTGTGCAAGAAACAATAAACAAAGGCAAAAGACAGAGGAGAGAAAATATTTGCAAACTGCTCCTGACAAGGAGTTAATATCCAGAACACTTGAGACTCAACTCAATAGCATAAAAATGAATAATTCAATTAAAATGAGCAAAGAATGTGAACAATAATTTCTCAAAAAGCATATACAAGTATTCTACAGGTATATAAACAGTGCTAAATATAATTAATCATCAGGAAAATATAAATCAGAAACACATCACCTCTCCCCAATTTAAATGGTTATTATCAAAACAACAACAACAACAACAACAACAACATAATAATAATAATAATAATAATAATAAAGTGCTGGTGTAAGTGTATAGAAATAGCAGTCCCTACATACTGCTGGTAGAATGTAAGACATTATAGAAATTGGTATCAGAGTTTCTCCATAAATTAACAAAGAATTACTATGTCATACAGTGATCTTGATACCAAGAATCTAACCAAAGGAAATTAGACCAGGATGTGAAAAAAAAATCTCTGCTCCTGTTTATTGCAGCACTACTTACAATAGCCAAGATATGGAATCAAATTACCTTTCCATCCATCAATAAATGAATAAATAAATTGTGTTAGATACACACAATGCTCGACTAAAAATAAGTGAAATACTGTAATTTGGGACACATGGGTGAACTGGAAAGTAAGGCAGGCATTGAAATATCAATACCATACAATAACTCATTTGTTGATCTAAAAAGATGATCTCACAGAAATAAAGAGTAGTGTTCAGCAGAGGCTGGGAACATGGGGGAATTTAATGAAAGGCAGAGATTGGTAAACAGATACAAAATTAGAGTTAGAAAGAATTGGTTCTGGTCTTTAGCACAATAGAGTGAACACAATTTACAATATTGTAGTGTCTATTTCATCATAACTAGAAAAATTTCTGAGTTTTCTCACCATGAAAAAAGTGTTTTAGGTAAGAAATACACTAAATATCATAATTTGATCATTATATATGTATACATGTATGTTAAGCTTAGATATAGAATGTGTCCTGAAGAGCTCATGTATTAATGTTCAGAGCTGATGGGATTAAGTCTTGAGGGTGGTAATCTCACAACTGTAATGGATTTACTGGGTGGCAACCTCACAATTGTAATGGATTAACTGGGTGGTAACCTAGGCAGGTGGGGTGTGGCTGGAGAAGGTGGGTTCCTGGTGGTGTTCCCTTTGGAACTGTGCTTTTGTCTTTGAATTATCTCACTTGTTTGTTCTCTTGCTTCTGGCATCCTTGATGCGAGAGCAGAGCTTTGCTCTCTCCCTCTCTCTGCTTCCTAACACCATGCCTAAGATCCGCAGACCCAGCCTGACATGAACTGAGCCCCCAAACCTCCAAAAACTGTGAGCAAATAAATCTTCCTTCCTCTAAGTGGTGTGGTCAGTTGTTTTGAATTACAGAAGTGAGAATATTGGCTGAGACAGTATATTAAAGCATTACACTAAATATAAATATCTGTAATTATGTGTCAATTAAAAATTAGAGTTAAAATTAAAGAAAAAACAGGAAAAGAAGATGACAGGAGATAACAGACAGGACAGACTAAAGTTAGAAAATCCCCACTTCTTTAGATCCAGGAAATAAAAAAAGAGCTGAAGCCCTGGTAATGTTTTATTGAATAAAATCTCTACGTGACTATTGAGTATGAAGGGAAACACAGATGATCTCATTCCCACTCACCTGAGCCTGGCCAGGGGAGCAGGAACACAAGTAAGAGGGTCTCGAGGCCTGAGAACAGAAGCTGCATCCCAGCTGGCTCCCTGTCTGGGAGCCAGAGCGCAGTCCTCTCACAGGGGACCACCGGTCACAGTCCTGGAGTCAGCCTCATGCACCCTCAGCCTCCTCAGAAACACTGTTGACGTGACTGTCAGATAGAAAACTGGATCCTGACAACTTACAGTATGGAAAACAAACCTAAGAAGCAAGTGAACTTTGAGCTAGCCACCTGACTCACTCTTTCATGTAAGAGTAGATAAGGAAAAAGAGAAACATAAAACAGTCTCCTCGATCACATGGTGAAAGAAACACTTATAATATAAAACAAACCAGCAAAACTAAAACAAAAACAAAACCTCTACCTCCAAGCTCCTATAATAGGCTTAAATTTTTAATTCCTATCTTTGGCCTACTTTTTAATTGAGATATTGGTTGTCTTGATATTGAGTTGAGTAAAAGGCATATTTAGCTGACAGTTTTGATAATCAAAGTCCAAGATCAGTTGGCCTCATTTGTTTGGCATAGGATGAGGGCTGCAAATGAAGTGGTATTAAGGTAGGAGTGGATATTCATATCTTGACCCAGAGCAAAGACAGAGAGAGAAAAGTTCCACAATCTCCATCAAGGACTTGCTCCCAGTGACCCCCACCAGGCTACACAGGCCACACCACCAAAAGGTCCACAATCACCTCCCAGTACCACCATGGAACCAAGGCTTTACAGATGTACCTTGAGGGATACTCAGCATCCAAACCAAAGCAGATATGTAGTTTGCAAATATTTTCTCCCTTTCTATAGGTTGTCTCTTCACTCTGTTGTTTTCTTTCTTATATAGAACCTTTTTAGTTTTATATAATTCCTTTTGTCTGTTGTTTCTTGTCTTACCTTTGCTTTTGAGTTCAAATCCAAAAAATCGTTGCCAAAACCAATACCATGGAGTATTTCTCTGTTTTCTTCTAGTCATTCATACTTTTATGTCTTAACTTTAAGTCTTCAATATATTTTAGTTGAATTCTGCATATGATGATAGTTAAGAATCTAATATCACCAATTTTTTTGCATGTGGATATCTAGTTTTCTCAGCAATTTTTTTTTCCTTTTAGGTACTGGAGATTGAACCCAGGGGCATTCTACCTCCAAGCTCTACCCCCAGTCCTATTTTTTGTTCTTTATTTTGAAACAGGATCTCACTAAGTTGCAAAGGGCCTAAGTAGCTGAGGCTGCTGCAAACCTGTATCCTCCAGTCTCAGACTCCCAAGTACTGGGATTATAAGCATGTGTCACCACACCCAGCTTAGTAAATTTTTTAAAAAATTTGTTCTTCATACTGTTTTCTTGGAACCTTTGCAAAAAATGCAAAGATTGATTGCTAGACTCTATTCTGATCATTTGGTCATTGTGTGTATGTGTGTTAATGTTGGTTCCATGCTGTTTTGGTTACCAGAGCTTGGCAGTTTATTTTCTAATCAGGGAGTATGATGCTTCCAGCTTTGTTCATTTTGCTTAAGAGTTGTCTATTCAGAATCTTTTGTGATGTAATATGTACTCCAGGATTATGTTCATTGAAAGAATGTCATTGATATTTTGATAGATATTGCATTACATCTGTAGAGTACTTTTGAAAGAATGGACATTTTTATAATAGAAATTCTTTCAAACCATGGATGTGGAAAATATTTCGATTTATTCATGCCTCTTTCAATCTTTTTATCAATATTTTATAGTTTTCAGTGTAAATGTCTGTCACCTCATTGGTTGTATTTACTGATGACTATTTTTGTAGCTATTGTAAAGGAAATTGTTCACTTGATTTCTATTAGTTATAGAAACAAACAAAATATTGATTTTGTTTCCTGAAATTTTACTAAAGTATTTTTTTAGCTATCACAGGGATTTCCACTCCCTTTGGTGGAGTCTTCAAGGTTTCCTATTTATTCTTTTTTAAAAATTAAATTTTTATTTTTTATTTATTTTGATTTTTATTGGTGCATTGTAATCATGCATCATAATGAAGTTCAGAGTGATAGAGATATACATGCACACAGCACTCAGGAAACTTCTCCACAGCTCCCACTCTGTTCCTTCCCTCTCCCCATGCACAATATTGAGATTGGTGTTGTTAACTTTGTGTATGTATATCATGTCCATTGAAGTGTTTCCTTCATTAGATCTCCATTTCCCCCACCCATCTCTCTCCCTTAGGCCCCCTCCATCACTCCACTAGGGGTTCTCCTTTGTCTGCAGTCCCTTCTGTATCCCAATTTCTCCCTAGCTTCCAAATATGAGAGAAAAAAATCTGACTTTCATTATGATGACTGGCTAATCTCACTTAGCATAATATTCTCTAGTTTCATCCATTTTCCTACAAATGACATAAATGTGTTCTTTTTATGGCTGAGTAAAATATGTATATATCCCATAATTTTGTAATCCATTCATCTGTTGATGAACACATGGGATGGTTACATAATTTGGCTATTGTGAATTGTGCTGCTATAAAAATAGATATGCATGCATTACTAAAGTAGTCTGGTTTCGATCCCTTTGGCTAGATACCCAGGAATGGTATATCCATTTCTATTCTTCTGAAGAAACACCATACTGATCTCCAAAATGGTTGCACTAATTTGCAATCTCACCAATAATGTATTTGAGTTCCTATTTCCCCATATCCTTAACAGAATTTATTGTTTGTATTTTTGATGATTGCTATTCTAATTGGAGTTAGGTAAAATCTCAGTGTAGTTTCAATTTACATCTCTCTGATTGCTAATGATGTTGAACATTTTTTGTGAAGTGTCTGCTTAGTTCACTTGCCCATTTTTAAATTGTTTTTTCTTTAGTGTTAAATTCTGAAGTTCTTTATATATTCTAGATATTAGTCCTCTATTGGAGGAGTAGATGGAAAAGAACTTCTCCCATTCTTGTGGCTCTCTATTAAGGTTCTTTATGGTTTCCATTGCTACACAGAAGCTCTTTAATTCAATCCCACTTATTAATCCTTATTTTAATTTCTTGTACCTTGAGGATCTTATTGAAGAACATGTACCAGTGCCTATAAGTCGGATCATTGTTTCAATGTCCTCTTCAAGGAATTGCAAAGTTTCTCTTCTAATTTCCAGATTTTTGATTCACTTTGAGTGAGAAGATGAGATGAGCAGAGTGAGAAGATGGGATTTAATTTCATTTTTCTAAAAATGAATAACCAATTTGGCCACCGCAACTTGTTGAAAAGTCTATCTTTTCTCCAGTGTATATTTTTGGCCCTCTTTATCAAAAATCAATTGGCTCTATGTGTATAGATTTTTTTTACTAAGTCTTCTGTTCCATTGGTCAATATATCTGTTTTTGTGCCAATATCATGCTTGTTTTTATTACTATAGTTCTGAAATACAGTTTGAAATCAGGTATTTGATGCCTCCTGCATGGTTCTTATTGTTATTTTAGCTATTCTGAGTCATTTGTTATTCCATTTGAATTTTAGGAATGATTTTTCTAGTTCTGCGAGAAATTGGCATGATACTTTAATAGGGATTGTATTGAATCTGTAGATCACTTTTGGTAGAATGGCCATTTTAATATTTGTTCTGCCTATCCAAGAGCATGGAAGATCTTTCCATCTTCTAAGGTCTTCTTAAATTTCTTTCTTTAGTGTTTTATAGTTTTCATTGTAGATGTCTTTTACCTCCTTGGTTAGGTTTACTCCTGGTGTTTTATTGTTTGGGGGGGGGCTACTGTGAGTGGGATTATTTTCCAGATATCTATCTCAGTGGCTTCATGGTTTGTATATAGGAAATCTATTGATTCTTTTTAGATTAGCTTTGTATACTGCTACTTTTCTGAACTTATCAGATCCAGGAATTTTTTTGTTGAGTTTTTAGGCTCTTTTAGGTATAGAATCATGTTATCTGCAAACATAAATATCGTTAGTTATTTTCTTATTTGTCTTCCTTTGATGTCCTTCTATTGCCTTACTGTTCTGGCTAGAGATTCTAGTACTATATTGACAAGGTCTTATTTGTCTTCTTTTGATGGCCTTCTATTGTCTTATTATTCTGCCTAGAGTTTCTAGTGCTATATTGACAAGGAGTGGTGATAGTAAGCAACCTTGTATTGTTCCTGATTTTAAAGGAAATTCTTGTAGTTTTTCCCTATTCAGTATGAAGTTGGCTTTGAGCTTACCATAAATTTATCTTATGAATAGAACATTCCTTCTAATCTGCTTTCATACAGTGTTTTTAACAGGAATGAGTGTTGAATTCTGTCAAATGCTTTTTATTGAAATGATCATGTGATTTTTATTATTAGCTCTATTTATGTGGTGAATTACATTTATTGTTTTACATATGTTGAACAAGCCTTGCACCTCTGGAATGAAACCAACTTGGTTGTGGTGTATAATTTTCTTAATGTGGTTTTGAATGCATGTCGCTAGTATTTTGTTTAGGAGTTTTGCATCTAAGTTCTTCTAAGTTCATCAAAAATATTAGTCTGTAATTTTCTTTTCTTGAATTTTCTTTATTCAGTTTTGATATTAAGGTGATACTGGCTTCATAGAATGAGTTTTGAAGAATTCCATCACTTTCCATTTCATGGAATAGTTTGAGAAGCATTAGGCTAAGACCTTATATGAAAGTTTTATAAAATTTGGCTGGGAATCCATCTAGAACAGGACTATTCTTTGATTGAAAGCTATTTATTGCTGTTCCAATCTCTTTTCTTGCTATTAATTGGTTTAAATTTTCTATATCCTCTTAATCCAATTTAGGTAGACTATATGTGTCTAGAAATTTGTCAATTTATTCTAGGTTTTCTGGTTTATTGTAGTATAATTTTTCAAAATAGTTTCTAATGCTCCTCTGATCAATGATGTCTATGGTGATATCTCCTTTTTCATCTATTATTTTAGTAACTGGGTTGATTTTTTTCTTTTGGGTAGGTTGGCTAAGGGTTTATCAATCTTGTTCATCTTTTCAAAAAAACAGCCTTTTGGGGTTTTTTTGATATTTTATATTGTTATTTTGTTGTCTATTTCATTGATTTCTGCTCTGATTTTTAAATGATACATGATATAAAAGTTGTACATGCTAATGAAATAGTGTGTGATATTTTGGTACATGTATACACTGGATAATTTTTAAGTCATGTTAAATATGTCTAAGTCCTCAGATATTTATTGTCTTCATTGGAGGCTGTCTCATCACAGACTGTTTACCTGCCCAGTCTTTTTACATACAACCTGCCCTGTCTGCCCAGTGGGGAGGCTCCAGCCATCTGATACTGAACCCCAAGAAGTCTCTCTCTGGCTTCACGTAGTGTCTCAGCACTGCACAGAGACCAGGGATATCACAAGGGAGAGAAAGTATATTTTCCATATGACAATGATGTCCACCTTGGGTAACGTGAAGTGAAAAGTCACATTTTTTCCCAGCCCTTCGGGAAGCTGCTCCTCTAGTAGATTCCCAGTGGGGGGTGGATGTGCTCTGGGGTCTCTGCAGCAGGAAGGAGCCCTGACTAGCACTCCAGGCTTAAGATTGAGATGGGTAATTCTCACAGGAATGAGCCACCCTCCCCCACCTCAGGGCACATCCCAGAGGCCATATTATATGATGGGGAGGACCTGGGGCCATGCATACCCTCCAGACTCCTGAACCAGGTGTGCAGGTGTGGCAGAGTGGGGATGGAAGGACAGACCTGACCTGTGCCACAAGGTCCCTGATCAGGGTTGTACCTCACAGTGGTCCCCACTCCTGGATCCCTTGTCACCTCCTCTGGGGAATAAAGTCAGTGATGGCAGCTTCTCACTTTATTACAATTACACTGCATGGAGGGAAATGTGACTGCTCAGTCAGAGGCCAGATTAGTTTGATGTTCTTATTCACACCAGGTGATGACAGGAATATACTGTTTTGTATCACATACTCACATATATTCATAAGACATTTTTATGACTGTTGCATACATTGCATAGCCCACTGTTTGATTTCCCCTATCACAACAGTGAATTTTAAAAATTCCTCCTATTGAAGGGTATTGAGCTATACCCAAATTGCTCTGAAATTATCCTGAAGATTATTTATTCCACATATTTGGACACTTTGTATGTGCTAATAAGAATCAGTATCAGCCTTAATAAAACTATGACCTCTTTAGTTAATGCTACTTAATATAATTGCTGAGAGTTTCTAGTGTCATAATCTGACAAAAGTAGAAGGGAGAGGCAGGAGTGAGGAGAGAAAGAGAGAGAGAGAGATTCTTTCATCAGATTAGTTATTGGAGGGCAATTAACATGGCAATATGATATGTAGGTCCCTATCTTAATTATAGTAGAATTCTAATAAAACACTAGCATCAAAATGGTCATTATGTGAGCAAACTGAAAAAGAGTTTCTCAGTAAACGTAGCCTGAAAATTGAGAAATAAGTTAGGAATAAATGCTAGGTATTTTTCACATTTTAAAAAGTCCAATGATTTAGAGTTCAGATGTAGAAAATAAAACTAAAAAACAACTAGACAGAGGTATTATTAAAGATTTTCATAAGCTGAATAAAGACAATAAATAAAATACCAATAAACATAAATTAGGGATTGAAAAAAGAAAAAAATCACTTAAGATGCAAAAGAGGTAAAAAATATTAATTATTTTAAATTGGGGGATTCATGTTGGTCATATAAAAAGTCTAAGGTTAAAATAATCAAAGGCTAAAATTATGCAAGCTAATACCTATTTGATAATAAGTATTAACTCAAAGGATAATACCTATTGTTAGGTAATTTATATTATTATTTTAACTATTTATTTGAAAATTAAAAACCTCAATTTAAATAAGAATCAAGTATTTTAATGAAGAAAAATTCACAGTTCAATTATAAACACATAAAAAAATTAATGATAGAAATGTAGATCACATTCACACTAGGGTTACACTATTTAACATGCTTATCTGCAGAAAGGAAAAATACATCATTATCAGTGCATTATCATGCATAAAATTAAAATATCAGATACTTTTCCCTGTGGCAAGTCATAGTAGGTCCTTAATTGACAGCTCCATAAATATATGATTTGAAGGGATGAGTTATCTTAATGAAAAAAAGCAATCACAGATAAAATCAAGGAATTCTTTACATAGATATTGATCCCATAGTGAAAAACATGACTAAATTGTGTAGTGATTTTTCTTTTCTCACTTGTGTCTTGGTAGTCTTTTACTTTGTTGATACAAAAACAATCACAAAATATTCGACACCAAAATTCTGGTAGCTTTTTAGAGTTTTTTTGTTTGTTTGTTTGCTTTGTTCAACCAAGAGTAAATTTTAAGGATACCTGATATGTACTGAAAGAACTGCTGTGAGTTCCACTACTTGTGTTTTTTTCCCAGAGACAAGAACCAAGAGCAGATGAATTCTTTAACTTAGTAATGGATTGTTTTTGATATTTTGCCAAAAGTACTCTACATTAATTTGCTCCACCATCAGGAGCAGGAATCCAGACTGGGAGAGTCCTCTTAATTAGACATTTGAATAGCTGACCAGATAGTCTGGAGATAGGACACATGGAGGACATTCTAGGAAGACTTATCCCCATGTGGCTGAATCTCTATGTTTCACCAGTGGCCACTTTCTGAGCAGGTGAGCAATGTGTGAATACCTTCTTCAGGGCCCCCATGACGTCCTTGTTCCTGAGGCTATAGATAAGTGGGTTCAGCATGGGTGTGACAATGGTATAGAAGGCAGACACTACCTTGTCCTTCTCAGGGGTGTGAAATGACTGGGGCAGCACGTACGTGTAGAAGGCAGCCCCGTAGAAAATACTGACCACGGTCAGGTGAGATGAACAAGTGGTGAAGGCCTTCTTGCGGCCCTCGGCAGAACGCATGCGGTGGACTGTTAGCAGGATGAGGGAGTAGGAAGTGGAGATGATGGAGATAGGGATGAGCAGCATGAGGACACAGCAGATGTACATCAGGGTTTCATACAAGGAAGTGTCAGCACAGGCCAATTTGAGCACTGCAGGGATCTCACAGAAGAAGTGGTTGATGCTTCGGGAGCCACAGTAGGGGACGTTCATGGTGATGGGGGTGAGCAGAAAGCCATCAAGTGAACCGCCAAACCAAGCGCCCGCAGCCAGCAAGAGACACACCTTGCGGTTCATGAGAACTGGATACCTAAGAGGGTTACACACAGCCACATAGCGGTCATAGGCCATGAGGCCCAGCAGGAAGAACTCTGAGCCAATCATGGTCAAGTAGAGGAAGATCTGGATGCCACAGGCCACAAAAGAAATGGTCTTCTCTGTAGAAACCATGTCCACCAGGAGCTTGGGGACAGTGGTGCAAATGAAAAGGGTGTCCATGATGGACAGCTGACTGAGCAGAAAGTACATGGGAGTGTGGAGGCGGGAGTCCACCTGGATGAGCAGAACCATAACCACGTTGGCTGTCACAGCCACCACGAAAATAGCAAAGATAACTGCAAACACAAGTCCAGTTGCTTCGCTGCTCACCAGAAGCCCCAGGAGTATAAAGCTGGAGGATGAAGTTCTGTTTCTCATTGACATTGCCTGTGGCAGCTCCAGGACCAGGAAGAAGAGTGAGACGAAGCAAGCTGAGTGTGGAGGAAACCTGCAACAGGGATGACCCGCAGAGGGAGCTGGCAGGGAAGAAGTGTTCCAGGGTATAATGCTGGAGAAAGACCAACAAACCAGCAAACACATTGTAAGACAGGAACTGTGGATTGGTTTCTTGTTGGGGAACAGCCCTTGTAGCAGTGTGTGTCTCTAGTCATTCTGCTGTGTGCAGTTTATAGAAACTGCATGATAAAATGGTAGCATGTTACACCTGGGGTAAACTTTGACCACATCTGTTCTGCACCTTCTGCATTGCTCACATGCAAAAAGCTGTCCACACTTGGCTAAATATATAGTGAGGGTAAAAATGGATAACTGACTCAATTGGTTGATTGATTGATTCATTGATTGGCTAAAGCAAGTGAAATGAAGGGTCAGGACATCTATAAGGGCTCCATGACTGAGATATTCTGTTCTTTCTTGTTGCTGCTACCTAAAGCCAGCCTTCCTACTGTTGCTTACACGGCTTTTCTGTCTTCCTAGCAGTTCTTTCTTCAAATAGTTTCTTCACTGTCTAATTTTTTCTGCAAACACTTGCAGAATTAAATTCTTCAAAGCAGATCTGATAATGCCATTAAATTAATTTCCTACATTGCTGCCATTGCTACTGTAGATTTAGGAAATGGGCAAAGGAGGTTGAAACTGTTGACATCTTGAAGCTACATCACTGAGACACGTACAATAATGAGAAGTTACCAAGCCTGACAGCTACTAAGCTTACCCACAAGAGGCCAGAGCTGAGCTTGAGGTTAGCAGTCTACAGAGCAGATGTTCAGGAGTCTAACAGCAACTGGCCACAGTTTAGGAAGGAATTTTCATCTCTAACTTACATCAGAGGGATTAAAGATTTATTTAAAAAGAAAAGAAACAGAGCTATACATAATATTTGTGTCTTTAAACATGAGGAAGGGTCCAACCAAGGGAGGGTGCCACATGAATACTGCAATTTAATTATTTATAAGCATTGAGTGGTTGCCAGACAACCTCCACCACATTAACTAGGGCTGCCAGACTTAGTAAATAAAAAACAGGATGCTCAGCTCTATATTGTATCCAGATAAACATCAAAAATTTATTTTAGTTTAAGATTTAAAAATATCACTATTTATCTGAAATTCAAATGTATCTGAATGTCCATTACAATGTCAAAATCATACCTCGCTTCACAAAGGTTCAAGAATTGTAACTCAGTTAAAAATAAGCAATAGAATCTTCAACACCTAATCAATAGCCTGATATAAAAACTGAGATTCTAACATTAAAAGTAAGTTGGTTCACTCCAAACTTCACTTGAGCAGGTATGTTCAAATTGCTCTGCAAGAAACTCAAAGTTATGGCCTCCTCTGTCAGGTCTCCCAAAACTTATGGTCAAAACTTTAAAGGTCTATGTCAGTGAGTCTTAACCTTTGGCTCCATTCATTCAAATTCCTTTCCATTTCCCAAGGAAAATTGAAAATAAATATTGTCCTAAAATATTTTCTTGAAGTCTATTAATATAAGATCTGTAACAGCCTGTGTTAAACAAAACCAATTGTGAGCAGAATAATTCTCCTTCAAGATACTCATGTCCTAATCCTGGGACCCATCAATGTATTCTCATCTATGGCAAAAAGACCTTGCAGGTGTGATTAATTTAAGATTCCAAGAGGAAATTTCTATTAATAATCCCATTTTACTCAATGGAATACAGTATAATCACAAAGGCTTTATAAAAAGAGAAAGGCAGGACAGTCAGAAGATGTGATGCGGGAAACAGTGGTCAGAGGGATTCAGCCATGGCTGTGAAGACAGATAGGACCTTAAGCTAAGGATTGTGGCTGGCCTCTTTGGGAAAGGCTAAAAACCTGGATTCTCTCCTGTAGCTTCCATGAAGGAATACAGTCCTCCTTCCATGAAGGAATACAGTCCTCCTTTCAGCCCAAGTTTTGAATTCCGATTTCCAGAACTGATATATAATAAACTGAGTTTGTGGTAGCTTGACACAACATCCATAAAAGCTAATATGTCAATAAGTACTTTTCTCGGTTCTTAAAATGAAGACAAGTTACAAGTGATCACTCACATAGTCCTTACTGATTTTGTGCGTTGTATAAGCACCAGGGTTTTGACACAGCCAACTCTTCACAGCACATGATAAGACACTATTTACTGAAATTATCACCATCTTACAGTTGGAGAAACTGAGTCCCAGAGAAGTGAAGTGGGAGAGGGAGAGTGCAGTCCAAGCTAAAGGACTCAGCTTTGTTGTCCATGCTCTGCCACCACCTTTAATCATTCCCCAAAGGCACAATGTCCTTTTCTGCCTCACTTAAATTTACAACTCACTAAGAAAAGTTAAATAACTATAAGGTACAGGGCCATAGCCATACTCAAGAAAAATTTGAATTTCTGATCAAAAGTAGTCAACAAAGTAATAAAGTTACAAGCAAGTCAGCCCCAATCATCATATGCCTGCTTGAGGGTGCTCAGCTTCATAGTGAGGTCTATAATAAAAGATTAAAAAGAAAAAAGAAGAAAAATCCTTCCAAATGTGCATTAAGAAGATCCTGCAAACACGAAACTCACAATCTCTGTTGAGCATTCACCACCAAGAGCAACTTTCTATGTCTAAGCAGACATAACGAAGCCTCACACACTGGGTCTGTCCCAATCCTTCCCCAGCACCACCATCATTCCATTCTATAGAAACTCCTGTGCCATTTAGGGGTGGAATTTGAAATAGATCCTTTGTCATGTGTTAAGGAGGACACAGAAGAGTTCACTCAAGAATAAATGACTCCTGAGGACAAGACTATTACTGACAATTGAAAGAAGAATGAACAACAGACATTTCTTTAAAAAACGGCATGGAGGTGTGAGCCCAATTTAAATCCTTGTGGAATAAATTGAACTATTACTAGAGAAATTCTGCCAATGATTTGCAAAACTAAAATGAATTAAATTACTAGGTATTTTTTATGTGTTTTTTTTTTTGACTACTATATTTCCCTAGGTACAGATGCCCCCTAAAATGAGAAGGATAGAGGTTTCTTTAAAATAGCATTTTGAAAAAGACTTAAAGACAAATGGTTATGGTGTGATCCTACCTCAATATTCTCACAGTGATAGTTAATCTTGTTTTTCTCCTACACTGTGTCCCTTTTGCAAACAGGGGCTTCTTGATGCTCTGAAAGTCACAGGTGAGTCCCCTTCTGTGATCTAGAGCCAAAGTTACCTGTGATCTGATCTGCAGAATTCCTACTGAGCCAGATCACACTCTCTAGAGGTAGTTAAGGAAAACACGGCTTTGGAAAATGAGAGGTGTTGGCCTCTTTTGCCAACTTTGGGGAGGGGGTCACAACGACAATTGCCCACACTTTCTGCTAGTAAGGTATGTCTGTTACTGCTCACCTGCTGCCACTTTTCACTCCTCCCTGTGCTGGGAGAGGTCAGGAAACGTGATGCGATGTGAAGCCAATGCTGACCCTGCTCCTAAGGTGATTCTTCCTTAAGACAGGAGCACTGTGGAGTTTCCTGAACAACAGACGCTGGGAAGCACCAATCACTTTTTATTCTGCTGCCAAGGCACATGTGTAGCATAGAGAGGCTGCAGAGTAGAAGTGGATTCCAGTCAGTCTACCCAGTTTGACTCTCTTGTGAGACCTGGATCCTAGGTACATTGAGGATTGAGGGAGGAATCTCATAAATTGCTGCTTTGAATGGAAATGGCTCTTATTTTTCTTTGAAAGGGCTTCAAATCAATATAAAAATTCTAAAAGACAATGGACACAGATTTTAATACAGAGAATTTTAATACAGAGATTATCAGAGGAATGGTGATTTGTTCTATTAAATATTCATCTTGATGTTATTTTCAATAAGAAATCAAAGATAACTTAAGCATCTGCTAGCTGAATCCATACTTAATAATTTAGTTTTAGCACATAATAGAATTCCAAGTGTCCACTGAGATATGAAAGAGGTCTATATCCATTTTTATGGCATGACAGTTTCATTGTGTTTTAAGTAAGAAAGGTATATGTTTATAATCTCCTTATTCTGTGTGTGAGTGTGTTTCATGCATATACATATAAACATATATATGTACATATATATATATATATTCTTTGTACTAACTATCTTCAAACTAAAACTGCACAATACATTTCTAGCCTATTTTATAATGGTATTGTTACAAATATTCAATGTTAAAATTTCTATAATCTTTCAAATTAGGACTGTTATTTGCAACCAGTCCTGCCTTGGATCAAAATTAAATTACCTTTTCCATTTGTTTTAAGAGGTATAAAAGCAGCTCTCTATTAAATCTCTGTCAGCTGTTCAGAAGCTGATGCCAAATGGCATAGCTTTAATTATATCCAGACAAGTTTCCTGATTGAACCTTTCTAAATATATAGAGCATTTCATTAACAACACAGCTCATTGTGGTTAAACATTTTGGAAATTCATTGAAAGAAAAATTTTGATAACGTTTATTGACACATTAATCCTAAATTTTGTGAGCAAAGTGCTCCCTGTGGGACTTACCCCCTGTTTGCTCCAGAGGAGAAGAAATATCTCTGATGTAGCAGAAGTCAGTGATATTTCTTTACATGAGCCACAATTTTGAAATAATAAGTAGAAGTCACTGAAGAATTAGTGAAGTAGGAAAGAACTTAATTACAGTTCTTGTGCTTTTGGCTTTATTCTTAATATACAATTTTATTTATTCTTAAAACACAATTCTGTGTGAGCATGTAAAAAATCACCTAATTTAGTTGACCTTCCATTTTCCACTAAAATTCTTCAAACTTGAGATGCCCTGGAAAGAAGCACATTAAGAATTTAAAAACTTAAAATTTGTACTTTACATTGCTAAGCCATCTAATATAAAATATTTTATTGGTTCTTTATTCTAATGTTTAGTGGCCACTTATTCTATATAGCAGGTAAATTTCTTGGCACTTGGAATGTATGACAGAAAAAAAATGAAAACCCCTGTTTTTGCTTATGTGATGAGTAAAATTTAATAATATTAAATCAATTTAAAGAGATAATCAAAGAAACAAAAGAAAATAATATGGGATACCACTTTGGCATTGTTAGCTAGTTATACAAACAGCTTGTCAAAATGAAATTATCAATATTTCCATGGCCTCTGAGTCTCTAATTTTGAATGACACATACCGTGGAATGTTTAGTAATGTCTATGGTTGGGGAGGGAAGAGGAAGGATGGAGACATAAAGAATGTAACACTTGAAATAATGCTAAGTACATATATAAAACTCCTATCTCAAAGATATGTGTGGGGAGGGGAAGGGAGGGAAGTGGGATCCAGAGGGAAGTGCTCCAAGAGTTGTGTGCATGTATGTTTCTATCACCCTATACCCAGTATGATGTATAATTATAATGCACCAAATAAAATATATACATGAATATAAATATTTATAAAAGCATGCACATGCATATATATACATACATATACATATATATTAATTTTTGCCCTCAATATAATCCCAACTGAAAAAATAAACATATATCTGGTTTTAGCTCCTTATTTACATGTGAATGATACTGTTGCTTTAGGTAAATAAGATCTCAATGCTATGACATTATCTACTCTTACAATTGCCCTGCCTCTTGTATATAACTCCTCTGTAGAGTCAGGATCTGATGTTTCAAAGTTCTGAATTCACGCAGTTGTCAGGCCTCTCAGCAGAGCTTCACCTTCTTCAGTCAGTCTCTGCCACGGCAGAGGTGTGCTGTTACTTTTCAGGCAACAGAGAGGTCTACATTCTCTTCTCCACACTATATAATTCTATAAATACTTTTAGCTTCCCTGATCATTTTTTTCTAAAAATCTTTCTGTGATTCAATATGGTATATAGTACAGATACTTTATGCCTTCCACTCTTGTACTTTTATAGTGCATAAATATACTTACTTAAATAAAGCAAATATGTAGAAGCATGGGTTCATGCAATTTCATGATCATATTCATAACCTACAAAAAGACCCTGCAGAGTGTATTATTACTCCTCAGAATGGGTCATCAGATCCTGGTAGACCAGCTTAGCTGGCACG
>PVLC010034195.1:0-17044 GCA_004027655.1 Graphiurus murinus
GGCCGGACACGGGTGGTCCTGGGAGGCTCTGGCTCCACGCCAAAATGCCCAGCATGAGAAGGGCCTAGCTGTCTTCTTTTCTGTATCTGAGGAAGAAGCGAGAGCACATGGGTAGATTAGCTCGCCGACTGTCTCTCCCGTTATTGAACACTCGTGGTCGTGTCTAGAGAAGAGAGAGAGCTACTCACTCACAGAGCACTCCTTCCTACACTGTGAACCCGGCAGATTGCCTCACAGTGTTGATATAGTCTTCTTCCCCAAACCTGCTCTGGTAGCTAACCCTAGAGGCCTGCTGGGACTCAGGCTCCTTGGTTCTCCAATGGTGACATGTCCTGGACGGTGTCATCTGTCCTGCTGCAGGACATTGTGAGATGTCCACATCCAGGTGGACAAGTTTCCTGATATCAAGTACCTATAGCAGGTGAGGGGTCTTAGCCCGCAGTGAAGAAGGCAATGTTTTGTATTAAAGTCCAGCAGTCTTAATAATCATCCACATTCATGATAAGCTTCCTACTGCATTTGGATTTTCTGTTTGGCTTGCTGAATCTCCACCATGGTCAACTCCCTTTGATCAGAAAAATCCGCCCTCAGGACGCAGAGTCCCTGAACCCACCTCCCTGCATGGCTCTGCCCCTCACTCTGAAGGGCTGTAACCCACAGGAAGCTCTACTTTCTCCGTCTGCAGCCTTACCTGTCTGGTGCACCCAGGTGCCCTCCGTCCTTGTCACTCCCCTCCAGGCTACCCAGAAATGATATTAACCACCCAATAGCCTCTGCCAAAGGCATGCTGAAGAAAAGGGGCTAAGAAAAGAAAAGGTGGTGCACAATGGAAAGCTGGGGTTCAAGATTCTACTGCTCATCTCTGCATGTTTTCCTGATATCTACTTTAATGTTTCCTCAGATAACTAACACCCCAGACTTTGAAAGTCAACAGAGAAATCCAGTTGTAGGGGATAAGTGGCAATTCTTACCACATGACTCTTCTGAGGTGATGTTTCTCTACAAGTACGACACAGGGCTGCCTCTGTGTGCTGGATTGGAGGCCTGATGTTGTCTCTTAGTTGGATGAGTTACTCGAAACCCTGTCAGCTTCAGTTTGCTCAATTTTAACCAGCACGATGCTCCCTACACCTCATGGGACTGACCTACTTCTCTGCATAAGGCCCGGCTCACAGCATCTTTATAAAAATAGTCCTATCCCCACTTGAGTGGCTTGATGCTGCCTAGAGGGGCATGGCAGACTCCACAGGTGTGTGGACAGGAGGGTTGCACTGCTGTGCAACTGACACTCATTCCACACCATTTTAAAAAGGAGAGAAGAGAGCACACACATTCTTAAGTCCAGGAGGATAAGCTGTAAGTCAGCACATGCAAATGGCTGTTTAATGTACGTATAAAAAGATCAGTTGAATTGTTGTGTGCAATCTTGTTTCTTCACTCTTAACCTAATTTTTTTGTTTCTAAACCTACTCAGATATATTCTTTCATTTATATTTTGTAAGAAGAATAATCTTAAGAAGAATGCTCCATCCCAGACACAAAGCTATCTATGCAGTTAATCTGTGATCAAAGACAGAAAGCAAAGCAGACATCCAATCCTGTACTTTTTCAAGAATATTTTGAGACCCTGGTGTGCCTTCTCAACTGTACATTGTTCGATGTGAGAGTTCATGTTGCTTCTGTGACTCATGAAAATATATGCTATTGCCACCAAAACCCGGGGTGATTAGATAAGTGAACTTTGTAGAAGCTCCGACTTTCTTAAAGAGCCCTGGAAAGATGTGGGTTAGTGGTTTCCTCATGCTCAAAATAGGGCATAAATATAACAAAGTAAGTTTTAAAGTTTGTGTTTATACAACAACCACCAAGATAATAAAAATACTTTAAGCAGAAACCCTATTCTTGCCAAAACACTTGAGACAAACAAACCTAAGTTATACAGATTCTGTGAATTGTATGAAAAAGTCAAACAAAGAATCTAAAGCAAAAATAGGTTTCAAATGGAAGCTTTAGTGATGGGTACCATGCATGCTTTTGATTTCTGATTAAGAATCATGGCCTTGTCCTCATGGAGTATCCCAGGTGTGGAGGCCATCACACATACATGTGCATACACACATACACCCCCAACACCTGCACAAAGCTAAATCTGCTCAATGTTGTATGTCAAACAGGCATATCTAATACAAATATTTTCTTGTAGATTCAAGGTTGGAATCCCTTAGTTAAGGCATATATATAGTCAAACTCTACTAGAAAAAATATTCCTTCTTATCTGTAGAAGCTGGTTACTTTTATCACAGGGAATTTACAAACATGAATAAAATGAACTATATTTTATCTTCCTGCCCCAGTCCTAACACCATTCTTTTCCAAGATTTAATTCTCTTTTTATTTTTTGAAACAGGTCTCACTAAGTTTTACAGGGCTTCACTAAGTTGTTGCCAACCTGTGATCCTCCTGTCTCAGTCTCCCAAATATTATTGGGAATACAGGCATGCACCACCATATCTGGCTTCCAAGATTTAATTCTTATTCAGAATATGTACATTAGGCAGGTTAAAAATCAACTGAGAGGTGACTAATTTACTCAATGCATATAAATTCAATTTTCTTTTAAATGTATTATTAATTCTATTAGCAAGGAATATTTGATTTCTTATGTGAAGTTATGGTTGCCCTGAGTGTTTAAGATGTTTATGCCAACATTTAAGTACAAATCTTAGAAATCATGTCATAGAGACAAGGAACTTTCACATTCAGATTTTATTTAAGGAGCCATGCCATATAACTGCTTCCTTAGGTTCCTATGTATCTGAATATCATCTCCTTAGTGAATGTTTCCAGCTGTGCGGAACTTCCTTGTTCATTTTACAACCTTGTCCTCAAGTGTGCCAATCTCTTATACCAAAATCAAAACAAAATTCAACAACATGTATCAGCCCCATCAAAACATAAAGGAATACTTAAAAGCAAAACCGGATGGAAGTGGTATGCACACAAATGCCCCAAGCTCAAGGTCTCATTGAAAATGTGTCTCCCTGTTCCAATTTATGACAGGAGTTAGTTCTGAATTCTCAGGACCAGAGTCCAGAGATGTGACTTTTAGCCAAGTGGTCTTTATGTCAAACATTTTTATACTTATATATTTGTATTTTACTGGTGCATTGTAATCATACATTTTTGTGAGGTACAAACTGGTAGAGGCATACATACACCCAGGGCTCATTTAACCCTTCCCCAATCCGCACCCCACTCGCTCCCACCTCCCCCTTCTCATATTTGGTTCAGTGATTGACTTTGATTATGTCAAAATATATGACACAACATGTCCCTTAGGATTCATCATATGGAGTCCTCAGGTAGTATAGTAAACAGGTATGGGAAGGGAGGGCCAGGAAAGAAGAAGATACAGGAAGAACAATACACTAGGGAGACCAGAATTTTCTTACTTAGAATCTAACACAAATTTAATTGTATATATGTAAAATATATTCAATAGCACTCTAAAACTATATCTCAATTTCATTGTGTTGTAACTTCTAATTTGCACGAAATTTAAAACAAGAATGCAAGAATAGTACCCATATATGTATTATTGAATCTTGGTTGCCTTCAGTTCCTAAAAATAGGGGAAGGGATATGACTTTGATATCTGTAATAATCACCTGCCTTAGGACAGTATGATGTATTATGCAAACAAATGTATCTATACCTATATTTGAATATATATGACTCTCAAAATCAAAGTTGATTTTAATTCAAAATAGCTTGTGACTTACAGTCAATCCTAGTATTGGAAGTGCCTTTTTGATAATGTCCATTGCTGTATCTGAAGTGGTTACTGTTACTGTCACACTAGAAAAAAGAAATGGGAAAAATTTATAAATAAAAATTTTATGGCAAGTGAATACAAAACTACTGCCAAATTATTATCCACATTCTCCAAACAAAGCTCATTTCCAGATAAGGACAAAGTGAAGCTCATGCAGAACACAAGCCTTGATTAGGATGATTTCCATTCTTAATGTAACACAAAGCCAACGGAAAGAACTTCTCTTAAATAAAGGATTTGTAGCACTCAAGCTACAACAGCGTAGGCAGAAGGCGAAAGACCAAGAATCGAGGGGACACAGGCTAGTCCTCAGCAACTTTTAGTAATTAGTCCTCAGCAAATTAGTCCTCAGCAAATTTTAGTAATTTAACTTTCATTCCCACCTTTACCAATGAATAAGGTATCTACAATAGCTTTCCACTCCATCTTATATTGAGAAACTACATCATAAAAAAAAAAAAGTAGGCATACAGCCTAGTGTGGTGGAGCAGGCTTGTAATCCCAGTACTTGGGAGAATGAGACCAGGGGATCCAGGTTGCAGCCAGCTTCAGCTACTTAGTGAGGCACTCTGCAAGTTACTGAGATCCTGTTTCAAAAAATAACGAATAAAATAGGGCTGGGAATGTGGCTCAGAGGTAGAATGCCTCTGAGTTCAATCTCCAGTACCACACGCACACACACACACACACACACACACACACAAATAGGCAAACAATTAAGACAATAGAAGAAGCTTGGGTATTCAGAAATTCATGAAACGTATTAGATATGTTTATTTTATGAAAGTTAACCTAAATAAAGTTGGCTTTTTAAATGTCAAGGTAATTTTCTATCAAAAATTCTGACTGTACCCATTTGCCCATCTGAAATTAGCAGGCAAAGAGGAGGCTGTGCCTCCTTCCTGCAATGCCCCTTGTCTTGGAGACAAGCTCCCCTGGTTTTGACTTTGAGTTAGAAAATAAATTTTTTTATGATCCTTTTTCCAATGTTAATACTATTTCATATAATCTCTCACTACCTTAATGAATGAAGCACCCCCCCCAAAAAAAAGAAATCTAGAATATCTTGCTCATCATGAACGTCTTTTCTACTATACTACAATTTTTGATATCAAATTTTACACAATATTGGAGCTAAAGATTTGATTTCCCCCCGTAAGGTAATAAAAAAAAAAAAAAGAATTAGACACGTCGCTTGATTCAAAGCTCCATTCAAAGCTCCTCTGTATCTGACATAATAGTGAGAACATGCCTGGCCTCAGAGAGATCCTGTACTGGGGCCGGGAGCATGGGGTCAACTGACAAGACTGGAGCAGGAATAGGAACGGCGGGTTGAACTACTACAGCAGTGCTAGACTTACTAAAGAGAAGTCATTCATTCTCAGACCTTCAAAGATACATGTCCACTTACACATATACATAGAAAGAGAGATGTAGACAAAATAAATACTAAACCAAATGGGGTAAAGTGCTACCAAATAGATGAATCTGGCTAAAAGTATATGGAACTTTGTATTATTTTGTACATTTTTGTATGTTTCTAATTATTTCCAAATAAACTAAAATATTTAATTCCATTAAGAAATACCTGCTTGGAGAAATTACACCATTACAACAAACTACCACCATTCATGGACATTTAGCTGCAATATTTCTCCTAAGTTTAAGCCAATGTGGATTCCTTTTGCTTCTAACTCTCTAGTACTTCTAATTGTCTTGCATTTTATATACACAGACATGTATATGCACGTGAAAATGCTTTTTTGCCTGGTGCTTTCTAAGCATGCGTTCCCCTCCCTGCCCCCCCTGCTTTCTGTCCTACTTTGCCTAAGTCAGCAACTTGAAATTTCACTTGGTCTTTCAAACACTTACATTCTGGTTCTGGATATTCTCAGTGGAGATCTGGAGGGGGATGCTCTGTGGGTGATCCTTCTCTTTGGCAATGTTGATGTAACTGATCAAATTCAATAATAATACAAAATAGAAAAAAATGAACAGGCAGCTCACATAGAAATCAATCTATTTTGTATTTTTGACATGTTGCATTATTTTTAACATAGATAGAAACAAAAATCAATTCTAAGTCGGAAAAATACGCAAAAATATTTCAGCAAAGCAAGAGGTCGCCCAGAAGGGTTGTCCCAGCATGTGGGATCTGGGAAGCAGCCCAGTCTTCAAAGCACTCCTGCCTGTACAGGAGGCCCAGCATTTCCCTAGGCTTAAGGGAGGGAGCAGCAATTGCTTTCACCTTGCTCAGGAGAGTGACTTGCATTCATGAAAATTTAATGTATGTTTCCATAATAATGTTAGTTCCAATCTATAGGTCGGAGAGAAAGGAAACCATACAGTGGTGAGCAGAGCTTCCTCAAAAATAACCACAGCATGCTTATAAATGAGAGAACGTTAACTCTGGTAGCAGAGGGTAAATCCAAGCAAGAAGTTATCTGAGGAGAGCATGATCATTTCCACTGAGACAGAGGGGAGTAGCCTGGAGATACTGACTTGCAGAGAGTTGCATTTTCTAGTCACAAATTAAAAATTTTGAATATGCACAGCAGCAACCTACCTTTCTAGGTAAGAGCGCCATTGTTCCTTTTCTTCAAAAGAACTGCAATTAAAAAAGTGGAAGAAAATTGATAAGTATATAAAATATAAATACTAACACTTCCAGACTGTCACCTTGGATAAAAACATTCACAGTCATTGTGGCCAGTGTGGACACAGGTTTAAGTGGGACCCCTTATGATGGGGTCTTTCCAGGAAATAGGACTGGGCCTCAGCACAGAGGTGGGAGGGAGGCTGGCTTGGAATGCAAGCACTGAGCTCTAATTTCCACAACTGAAGGGCTCAGTGAAACCTTAGGGTGTTCTTGTGGCTCACAGCGCTATTCAAATACATGTATTTTACACAAATAATAACAAATGATGGTGAGGATGTAGAGAAGTAGGAGCTCTTGTTGTTGAGATTGAAAGTTAATGGAAACACTTTGGAAATCAGTGTGGAGGGTCCTCAGAAGAATGAGAATGAACTTACTCTATGACCCAGCTATACCACTACAAGGTATCTACCCAAAGGGATTGACACCAGACTACTATAGTAATTCTTGCATATCAATGTTGATAGCCACACAATTCATAATGGACAAACTATGGAATCAGCTGAGATCTCCTTCAACTGATGAATGGATTAAAAATTATGGGATATACACACAATGGAATTCTACTCAGCCTTAAAGAATAACAAAATCATGCTGTTTGCAAGGAAATGGATGGAACTAGAGAATATTGTGCTAAGAGAGGTTAGTCAGTCACAAAAACAAAAATGTTTGGATATTTTCCTCATATGTGGGAGCTAGGAAAGAATTGAGAAACAGGAGGAAAGAATTGAGAAAAGGAGGAAAACCCTAGTGGCGTGATGGAGGGGGCCAAAGAGAGGGAAGCAGGTGGAGGGAGGGAGACTCGATGAAGGAAACACTTCCCAAAAACATTATATGCATACACAAAATTATCAAAGTCAATCTCAGTGTCATGCACAAGGAGGGTGAGGGAGTGGGTTGGTAGCTGGGGAAGGCTCATTGAGTGCTGTGTGCATGTATGCCTCTATCACCCTGAACTTCATCAGGATGTATGATTACAAAGTACCAATAAAAATACGCAGATTTTTTAAAAACTATGATTACAATTAAATCATAGGTAAGAAATTTGGTGTTGGAATGAATGCTCTTCACCCAGAAACAATATCTTTTTAGAGGGGAAAAGCCACTATATTTATTTATTTAATTGAACTGTTCTATAATATTTGATAAAGAGAGTCCTATTTTTGTTCTTTTAGAAGCAACAGGCATCGTAGGCTTTGTGTGTGAGGCTGCTGCAGAGGGACTGGTGCCTGGCTCCCTCCACGCCTCCCACACTCCAAGTCCCAACCTCCAGGTATCCCTGGAGCCCTGCAGAAAACCACTGATTAAAAGCTGAGGGTCTTCCCCAACTGCCTACTGTTGATCCATCCGCATGCGCAGGCTCATGAAAGCATCTTTGGGGAAAGCACTGTCATATAGGAGGTCAAAAAGTGAGTCAGAGGCTAAATACACAATCACATCAAAGGTTTTCCTTTAGAAAAACTTCTGAGAAAAATCTTATTACACTGTCTGCCCCTGTCAATATAAATTGGCTGTGTCTTTCCAAGGCTGTTCACTGTAGGGTCAGGATCAAGCCACGAGTCCTACCTGAAGGTGGCCAGGAAGTTCACCATGGGCCAGCCCAAGAGCAAGGACTTTTTGGAGCGTGCAGAGCCTTCTCCTACTCTGGCCACACAGCCATCCATCCACAGGACACTCAGTGGGATCTCAGCTTTAATTTTAAAGTATTTCTTACACCTGGAAAAATAATCAAGAAGTGCTCTGTTAGCTGTGTCTGGAATGAGCAGCTGAGCTCATGCTGACACACCTGTTTCAGAGGAGTCAGCCTTCTGTCCTTGGTCACCTAGCTGGCCACTCCTGCCCAGCCAGTGGTGAGAATCCCTGGTCCAGGCCACAGGTGTGCTGAGTGAAGCCAGGCCCGGGGGCCCAGGGCACTTCAGCCTATGGCTCTAGCTATAGACTATGGGCATGTCTCTGAGTGCTGTGTGGTAAGTATGGAAACACCCTGTATTCTACAGAGGCTGTCTTCCTAAAGAACCATCGATGCATCTATTGTCCATGTTTTCGTTTTTCAAAAAGTTTTTGAAGAGCTGAATAAGGACTTAGAAGTGCATGTATCTTTTTTCCCTTAACATAGACTAAAATGTATATAACATTGACTTACAGAGGGTGTGTGTGTGTGCGTGTATGTGTGTGTGTGTGTGTGTGTGTGTGTGTGTGTGTGTTACTGGGAATTGAATCCAGGGATATTCTACTTCTGAGCTACACTCCTAGCCGTAATGTTTATTTTGAAACTCTTCTCCCTAACTTGTTGAAGTTCTCACTAAGTTGTTGAGGCTGCCCTTGAACTTGCAATACTCGTGTCCTGTATCAGACTCTCAAATACTAGAATTACAAGCATGCATCAACACATGAACTGGCTTGCAGAGATTTAAAATACATTTCAACCTTAGTTTTTCTAAATTTTGTTATACTTTTAAAGCATAGGATATTTTAAATATCCTTTCTTAAGGTTTTGTTCATACTATTTCCTCGTAGATTCTGGAAGACTGTGGCTACAATCTGAACCCCTTGATACATAAAGTGAAATTCACTTATTTTGACAAAGTACATACATGGCAATTGATCAACTATTTATTTCACTTGGGTTGATTACTGTAGGGTCAACCTAAAAAGTGAGGGAGTATCCAACAGGAGCCATAAAGCGAGCATAGGTCGAAGTCACTCAGCTTGGATCAAGGAATGAGACCCTCACTCTTCCTTCAGCATGGATCAGAGGGAAGACTAATAACCACCTCCCCATTGTCAGTGTGAATGGATTGATTGGCACAAGGCAGAATACAATGCTCTAAGAGTGAAATGTAACAGGAGAAACTAAGTTTAGTATTGCAGGGAGCTATAGTAATTGCTTCTTCCTGAAAAATATTTATCATATTAATGCCCACCATTAATTTCCAGAATGTTCACTAAGGTCATAATTGCAGCTGCTTTTCTAAAAGTTGTGGTAGAAGATTGTCTAAAGTGTCAGTATGCAGTACTGATTGATAAAAAACAACAAACAAACATCTATTTTCTATACCTTATGGGCCTTGGGTTTCTAAACTAAAAGAAAATATCATAGATTACTCACACTTCCTAATAATCCCACTGTATGTAGAAAGTACATAAAACTACTCTTTCAGGAACTGAGTCTCTGAAATAAGGACAATAGTAAATGAATTGATAGAAATGTTGGAACATTATAAGTATTTGAGTAGATGCAGAGAGCTATCTGAATAGTAGTATGTTTAAAATGAACAACAAATATTCAACTTTTAAAATAACGGGCCAATCAAAATAAAAATACATTTCTTGATGAATGCAATTTTCTAGCAGGATAGGAACACTGCCTTTACGTGAAATGCTTTTAGCAGAAACCATTAAGAGGTTGGCGGTATCCACGACAAGAAATGGTTTCTGGGGAGAAAAGAGAGGTCCACTCTCCCTGACTACTGCCCAAAGAAAACATGTTTCCCTAAGAGATAACATTTGGACAGTCTGCGGCCTGGAATGGTGAGCAGGACCACATCCTTGCACATGTCTGTAGCTGAGCTGGGCAGTGAGATCCGTTCCCTGCCTGGTTTAGGAATGGCAGCTGCTCATCTCAAAGGCTGGGTTTAAAGTCACTACTTCAGAGAGACACTCTTGCTGACCCCTCTGTAACACTGTCCCACCTTCTCCACCACCCAGGATCCTCCTTATCTTCTGATTAGAAGCACTAGTCACAATCTGAAGGTTCTACTCCCTGCTGTCATCTGTCTGCAAGCCCAGGCAGGGGAGGCCCAGCCTGACACTTTCTTAATTGGGTTCTCCACAGGGGGCACAGCACAGGGCCTTCATGGATATTTGTTGAATAAACAAAGGAAGGACCAAAGCATTTGCAAACAACCCCAAGAAAGACCACTTTGTGCTTCCTTATACTGAGCGTTCATGCAAACACTTTCTGGTAACCAGGAGTGTGCAATGCATACATACTGGGTACTGGTCCCCAGCAGCATGTCGCTGAACAGGAAGAGGTGGCGCTTCTTCCTTCTCCATCCACTTCTGAGCACCACAGGGCTGTGGATCAGCGGAGTTGGGATCCCATCCTGTGATGCCATCTTCTCCATGTTGGTTTCCACCTCAGAGGAAAGACTTTTCTTGCTGCATATTAATCAGCATTGAATTTATAGTTAGTAGTCAAATACAGGATAGAGATTTATGCCAAATTTCAACGGCGACCCACTATAAAAATTATATTCTCAATTCCTCCAAGAGGCTTCCTCACTCAAACTCAGGAATCATTGAATTATTATTCTAAAAGCTAACAGAAGAGATGAGATCACTTAGGATACTGGACACCAGTCATGAACAGAGGCATGGAGCATACCAACTCTTAGAGATGGGCGAGGAGGTGCAGCAGAGCACTTTGTGAACCATCAGAGGAGAGAGGGCAAAGGCGACAAGTTGAGGTGCTACAAGATGAAAGTGACCAGCCCTGCCAGGTGCTGAGCAGGGGCCAAGACAGGTGACCACTAGAAATAGTCACTGGCTTCAGAATGTGCAGGCCTTCGATGACCGCAACAAGAAGGGCTTTGATGGAATGATGGAGGAACACTTGTAGGGCCTGTGGTGGATGGGCTGCCCCAAAGACCGTCACAGCCTGATCCCTGCAGCCAACATAGGCAAAAGACGGTTTCCAGATGGAACTAATGTTACAAACCAGAAAACTTGGTGGGCCCAACCTAATCTTAGCTTCAGACAGCTTTATCCAATGGAGTTAGAGAGACCTCTTCAAGTCAAGGAGCCCTCATGTGTGAGAGACACTCAACCTAATACTTCTGGCATGAGCCACAGGGAGGACACAAGAAGAAGTACAGCTAGCCACAGGAGCAAAGGCCAGGCGAGCCCGGCAACTGCCAGCAAGGAAAGGGAACCTCAGGACTGAAGCCTAGAGGTCCCAAAGTCTTCAAGCTCCTCAATCTGCCTCACAGGACCCAAGTAGAGGATCCAGTTGATCCCAGGAGCACAGTGATGTCCTATTGTGTTATTTTGCTTTTGAGAAACAGGTTCTCTCTAGGATGTTGAGAGACTACTTGTGTTGCTGAGGTTGTCATCAAATCTGTGATCCTCCTGTCTCAGTGGCCAGAGTACTGGGATTACAGGACTGGGCCATAATTCCTGACCAAAAGAATTCTTAAACTGTCAAATTCTCCATATATACTTACTGCAAGATAACTCTGTTTAAAAGTGATGGAGACATCGTTCAAGAAATATTTCCATAGCGGGGTATGGTAGTACACACCTGTAATCTCAGAATTTGTGAGACTGAGAAAGGAAGATCACCTTGCAAGGCAAGTCTCAGCAATTTTAGCAACATAGTGAGACCCTGTCTCAAAATAAAAAATATTAAAAGGGCTGGAGGTGTAGCAAGGAAATAAAATGTCCCTGGGTTCAATCCCCAGGACCAAAATTAATTAATTTTAAAAAGTAAAGGTTTCCACAACATTTTTGAGGGAAAAATAAAATCACATTTTCTAAAGTTTTATTCTTGTTTTAATCGTCTAAAAGTGTATTTCTACCCAATTACCTAATGAATATTTATCTAAGGACCTTATATACTATTTGAGGAACACTCAATAGATATGATAGTTCTTACTCACCAGGCATTTGAAATCTGGTTAAAAAGAAAAACGAAACACAAGACAATTTGTGGCCCAACATATGTAAAACAAAATATATGACTAGTTCAAAAGAACTAGATGCAATTTGGTTACCAGGAAATTTTAGATAATTAAGGAGTCTGGGAAATTGATTCTCATATTATCTAAGTCAATATTCAAATTTTGAGGTAAAGTTGCTAAAGAAGACCAAATAATACTGGAAACATCAAAAAGTTTCTAAATACTAGGGGGTTAGGTATGTGGTTGAGCTGTGACCAATTTCTAACATAAACCTGTGTTCAAAGTAGGTAAAACCTAGTAGACTAAACAGAGCATAAACCTCTCTCATGTCTAGGGAAGTCATTGTCATAGACCTTCAGAAACCTACACAGATTCTCTCCCTGGAAATACAGAGCCTGTTCCCCAGAGGTCAACAGCCTTAAGCTTGGGAAGATGAGCAGCTTTTTAGGCCATCAATTCAGTTGGTCTGAAGTTCAGACTTGGCTCACGTTTCATAGAGAAAAAACAAAGCACTTCCTGGGCCCACCACTCGGCTTGAATATCACAAACAGTGTATTAAACACTACCTTGTGCTGAAAAGCCTCCTATGGAGAGGTTTCCGATGAATGGGAACCTCTTTTCTCTTCATGTCTTGGGATTGAAAACGAATCATGTCTGCAGCGTTCGGTAGATCACTACGGACTGAGCCCTGGAGTCCCAGGATTCTGCCCTGGCCAGTGCTGCTCAGCATTGTGATGTCATGGACCCGAGGCTCATGCCCTAACTGACCAGTAGACATAACTGCCTCCCTGGTTTGTCGCTGTCACTTGACTTTTTAAAAGTAATCCGGTCAAAGAGGAGATCGTTGGGGATCGTTGGAGATCGTTGGAGATCCTTGTGGATTCACACATGCAGTCCCAAGAAATAATATAGAGAGATCCCCTCAATCTAGTATCCTTTTCTGCTATATAGTAATATCTCCCAAAACTACAATATGATGTCATAACCAAATACAGTCATCTGTTTTCTGTGGCTGCACCCAAATACTTCAGGCTGGGCTCTTCATAAAGAAAAGAGATTTGTTTAGCTTGAGGTTATGGAGGCTGGACATCCCAGACCAGGCCGTCCCATCGGTGTGGCCTCTGCTGAGGCCCTGGGCTGTCACAATTCATGGCAGATGGTCTCACTGCAGAAGTGTGAGAGGTTACAGGGTGAGGCAGGAGGCAGCCAGAGTGGAGAGGCCAGTCTTGCTCTTGCAGAACTGACCAGGGTCCCGTGAGAACTGCCTCAGTCCCTTCAGAGGAGAGCATTCCCATGGCTGGTGACTTTCCAGTAGGCCCACCTCTTAAAGTTCTCACCATCTCTCACCATGACCATGCTAGGGACCAAGCTCCCCATGTCCACCCTTGGGGAGAAAAGGCACCCAGAGCACAGCACAGGCTATTAACACCGATGAAGTCAAGAAGCAGAACACTGCCATTTCTAGAGATGTCTCCTCACCCCCACAGCCTCACCTTCGCCTCCCCAGAAGATCATATCATAGATCTATTTTTAGTATTTTAAGCAACCTCCACACTGTTCTTCATAATGACTGTACTAATTTACATTTCCACCAACATATATGAAAGGTCCTTTTCTCCACATCCTCACCTCCATTTGTTATTTGATTTTTATCTTTTGTTAGTAGCTATTCTGACTGGGGTGAGTTTTTTTCCTTTGTTTTGTTTTGTTGTGGTGCTGGGGGTGGAATCCAGGGCCTCATGCATGCTAGGGGCAAGATCTCTATCACTGATCTACATTCCCAGACCATTTCAAAATTTATTTTGAGCTTTTTTCACTAATTTGCCCGGGCTGGCCTTGAACTTGTGATCCCACTGCCTTTGTCTCCTGAGTAGATGGTATTACATGTATCATTGCTGTTTTGATATGAACATCCCTGATGGTTTATGATATGAAATATATTTTTTATTATTTGTTAGGCATTGGTATTTCTTTCTTTTGAGAGGTACCTATTCAAATAATTTGCCCATTTTTAAACTGGATAATTTCCTTATATTGTTAAGTTTTTGAGTTCCTACTAAATTCTGTATATTAACCCTTTGTCACAAAAATAGTTGACAAATGTTTTATCCTAATCTGTAGCTTCTCTCCTGTTGTTTCCTTTGCTGTGCAGAAGCTTTGATCCCGTTTGCCTTTGTTTCCTGTACTGTTGGAGTCCTAGCTAGAAATCATTGCCTGTACCAGGGTTTTGAAGTATTTCCCCTGTTTTCTTCTAGTAGTTTCAGAATTTCTTGTTTTCTGTTTAGGACTTTGGTCCATTTTGAGTTGCCTTTTGTCTAGTTATAGGAGCATTAGCTGAGTTTTACATCAAGTCCTCCTTCTACAGAGAAACAAAAGCTGAATTAGATCAGCTCTCAGATTTTCAGTGCGGGAGCTTAGCCTGTGAGGAGCTCACCTGGGTCACATCCTTCTGCCACCAACTCAGATGGATTATCTGGGGTTTATACAAAAACTCACTAAGTCAATGCAAGGATACTACATTTCAGATAACCTGACAGATTCTTTTAATTGTGCTGTGAGATATTCATGGGGGAGCACGTTGGTTCTGATATAGTCTGCTTCAGCATTACATTTAGCTTCTATTCATCATCTCATTTACTGGCTATTTACATTCTATTTGAAATATAGAAACAGTCAATAAAAGAAATAAAGCATGATTAAGATTTACTAATACAAAGCTCTTTTTAGTGGCTTTTTAGACTAACTCAAAACTTTTCTTAATTTCAACAAGCTGCTATGGATAATCTGAATAGGAAAAATTTCTTTCTCAAAAACTTTACATTATTAGTCACATTTGGTGTATTCTAGTACCTGTCCACTTTCTTTCACTGATTTATTCCACAACTTCTATACAAGATCATATGTTGCATTTTGAAAACTCTAATAATAGTCATGAACAAAATGAGTAAAACTAAAATCTCTGCTCTCGTGGAATTTATTTTCTTATAGGAGCAGAGAGATAGCAAAATAATGAAATAAAACATATAATATATCAGGTTGAAGAAGAAGCTATGCAGAAAGTTTAAGCAGAGAAAAGTGGAGAAGAAAGTGTAAGGAAAGGAGGTAGAAAGAAGAAGGCTGATTTGCAATTTAAATCAGGTGGTGAGGGGAACCTGGAGGCTTGAATCTGCTTGAAGGTAGTTTGGGCTGTCCACTGTCCAAAGGAAGAGTTTGTCTGCGAAATGCCTGGCCTTATATTTGGCCTTCCTTATTGAGAGATTCTAATATTTAGGAAACACTAGATAATTCATACAGTTTGCATTTTATATACAGGCAGTAACCCGATGTAAATAGGCTAGTCACTGTCACATTAGCTTACTTTACTAAGATGATATACTCTTCTTTTCTTCTTTTTGCTGGTTCTGTGGTCATTATAGATTGTCACTTCTCAGGGTTTTTCTGTTATTAGTAATTAATATGTCACCCAAAACTTTAGTAACTCCCAGTTTGTCTATGATTTCTAAGGAAATCAGTTTAGCATGATGTTTCAGGATTGTTAGCTTTATAGTTAATCATTGAGTTTCTGCTGAGCACTAAAAAGAAGCATGTTGTTGGCTCTGAAGAAATACTAATGACTACTTAACACATACACTATAATTTTTATACGTGATTATTGTTACCTTCCAAGTGAAAATATGCTTCTGTATTTGAGTCATATATGTATTGCTCTGAAATTTGTGATCCTTTTGATGTCTCATTTCTGTCAGAACACAGGCAATCAAGGGTCAAATTTTATTCTTTAAGAATAACTTTGAAGCCGGGTGGGGAGGCCCATGCTTGTAATCCCAGCATTTGGGAGTCTGAGACCAGAGGATCTGGGTTCATGGCCAGCCTCAGCTACCTAGTGAGGCACTACACAAATTAGTGAGACCTTGTTTCAAAATTAAGAGTAAAAAATAGGGCTGGGGGTGTAGCTCGGAGGTAGAATGCCCCTGAGTTCAATCCCCAGTACCACACATACACACACACACACACACACACACACACACACACACACACACAAAGAGTAACTTTGATATCATTTGGAACCAAATCAGGTGGCTGAGATCCATCAACCTGGATTACCTATTGTTCAACAGTGAGATGATATGAGTTTGATTCTTTGGTATCATATATGCATGAGGTTTTACATACTTGCCTCTGAAAGTGGTTTGTAAGGATCTTGTCCAGAAGACATATATGGAAATTCTGGGCAAGGCATGATTAGAACATAGCTACTTTCAGTCCACCAACGTTGTGCCTGCTTTGGTCCTAGGCTTCCTTGGGATGCAAACACCAGGCTCCATGCCTCCAGGTTGTGTGTTTAGCCTTCGTGCCTCATCAGCAAACTCAGATCCACAAAAGGAATTCCTGCAATATTCACAGAAGTAGCAGTCTCTACAATAAGGGTAGATATTTTTATCTTCCTGACTTCTTGGGGCAACTCTTCTCTGATTTATAAGTGCTAGAATAGTAATGTAGGACTAGTATCATGGTTTGGATATAGAATGTCCCCTGAAGGGGTCATCTATTGAGGTTCAGAGTTGATAGAATTAAGTGATGAGTGTTTCATGGCATCAGTGAAAATCCATTGTGATGCATTCGCTGTATGGTGACCTAGGCGATGGGGCGTGGCTAGAGAAGGTGGGTCCCTGGGGTGTATTCTGAGGGACTGTGCTTGTGTCTGTGAATCCTCTTGCTTGCTCTCTGGCTTGCTTCCAGCTCCCATGATGTGAGAGCAGAACATTTGCTTTCTCCCTCTCTCTGCCTCCTGCCACAATGTCCTTAACTCACCAGGGTAACCGGCCTGATAGATATGGAGCCCTGAAATCTCCAGAACTGTGAGAGAATAAA
>PVLC010034196.1:0-17044 GCA_004027655.1 Graphiurus murinus
AAAAAAAAAAAAAAAAAAAAAGAAAAAAGAAAAAAAAGAAACAGGGTCTCGCTAAGTTGCTGCCTTGCTAAGATACTGAGGCTGGTCTTGAACCTGGGATCCTCCTGTCTCAGCCTCCCACGTGTTGAAATTACAGGTGTGCATCACCACACCCGGCTGGTCTGTCATTTTGAGAGGCAGCTGGCAGAATCCACGTCTCTTCCCTTGTTGAAGTCACAGACTCAGTCCAGAACTTGGGGCCCTTTCTAAATTTATTCCTTCTCAAGTTTCGTAAGAATTCCAGGATACTAACAAGCTCTGTAATTCTGAGAAATACTTTTTTAAACGATGCTTCAGTGAAGTACAAAAACTATATGGTTCTGACCCAAGTTTATAATAGTGATATGCAAATGAGTGAGGACACAGCAAGATCGATTAGAATCTTAGAGAGTTAAATTAAAATGTTGGCAAATTGCTTTAAACCATGTTGTAAATTCTTTGAAATATGAACATAAGCAGCCGGGCATGGTAGCTGGGCAGGCCTGTAATCCCAGTAGTTGGAGACTGAGACAGGAGGATCACAGCTTTGAGGTCAGCCGGCGTCATCCATTTAGAGAGACCCTCTGGAACTTAGTGTGATCCTTTTTCAAAGTAAAAAGAAAAAAAAATGTTTTAAAAGTTTGGATATATAGCTTGGAGGTAGAATACCACTGGGTTCAATCCCCAATACCAAAGAAAAAAAGATGAAAGGAGGAGAGAGAGGAGGAGGAACGGGAGGAGGAGGAGGAGGGGAGGAGGAAAAAAAGGAGGAGGAGGGAAGAAGGAATAGCAAAAAAAAAAAAATTAAAATAATAATGATAAGTTGGGCATGGTGGCACACACCTGTAATCCTAACTTGGGAGATTGAGACAGGAAGATCGCAGGTTCAAGGCCAGCCTTGGCAACTTAGTAAGATCCAGGGTCAAAATAAAAAAATAAGAGCCGAGTGTGGTGGCCCACGCTTGTAATCTCAGTACATGGGAGGCTGAGACCGGAGGATCCGGGTTCACGGCCAGCCTCAGCTACTTAATGAGGCCCTCAGCAACTTAGTGAGACCCTATTTCAAAATAAAGAATAAAAAATAGAGCTGGGGTGTGACTCAGAGGTAGAATGCCCCTGGGTTCAATCCCCAGTACCGCAAAATAAATAGATACATACATACATACATACATACATACATACATACATAAAACAGGGCTGGGGCTTGGCTCGCAGGTAGAACCCCGTGGGGTCCACGCCCGACACCACGGAATGAAGATCATAGTTTCTTGGTCTCCTCGGTGGCCCCTCTCTCGCGGTGGGCTGCCGACCCACATTCCACCTCCAGCCGCAGCATCCTGAGACCCGGGAGCGCTGCAGCTGGAGCTGGAGCTGGAGCTGGAGCTGGAACTGGCGCTAGCGCTGGCGCTGGAGCCGGCACCGGAGGCGGCACTAACCCGAGTTCCTTCTCCCAGAGGCGCAGTCCGACTCCGCCCGGAACAAGACGCTGACTGGAGTCGGGGGCTTCGTGCTGGGGCTCATCTTCCTCGCCGTGGGCGTCTTCCTGCACCTGCGGAGCCAGAAAGGTGAGGAAGCCGCGAGGGCCGCGTGCGCCTGCCGCCCACACTGAACAGCCTTGGGGCAGAGTGCTGGGGACACGGACACGGGCTGCAGAGCCGAGGGCCCGCGAGCGAGGAACCCAGGCTGGTTAACCCGAGCTCAGCTCGGCGCGGGGCACAGAGGGGAGGAGGTGCGTGGGAAGTTTCTCTGCTGTCTAAGATGGCTTCAAACCTCAGTGTGACCCCTTTCCTCCTTTCATTTCAGCTCAAGGATCTCGATAAACAGGTAATGCTCCTGCACTGTTTTGTTTTGTTTTGGGTGAGTATTACTTTTCTCCATTGAAAAGAAAGCTAAGCCGGCGGTGGTGATGCACACTTGTCATCCCAGTACTTGGGAGGCTGAGACAGAGGATCACAGGTTTCCGGCCAGCCTCAGCTACTTAGTGAGGCTCTCCACAACTTAGTGAGACCTTGTTTCAAAATAAGGAATAAAAAATAGGGCTGGGAGTGTAGCTCAGAGGTAGAAGGCCGCTCAGTTCAAACCCATAACTTCCAAAAAAAAAAAAAGAAAGAAAGAAAGAAAGCTAAATTGCGGTGGTGCAAGCCTGTAATCCCAGTACTTGGGAGGCTGAGACAGGAGGATGGAAGGTTCATGGACAGCCTCAGCAACTTAATGAGACTCTCAGCAACCTAGCAACATCCTGTTTTAAAACAAAATAAAAAGGATTGTAACGTTCAATCCCAAGGAAAGAAGGAAGGGAGAGAGGGAGGGGAAAGGAAAGAAAGTGGTGTGCAGTGGTGCACACTTGTCATCCCAGCACTTGGGAAGCTGAGACAGGAGGATCACAGGTTCAAGGCCAACCTCAGCAACTTAGTGAGACCTTGTTTCAAAATTTAAAAAAAGGTTGGGAATGTGTAGCTTGGAGATAAAATGCCCTTGGGTTCAATTTGAAGGAAGGAAGGGAAGAAGGGAGGGAGGGAGAGAGGAAGGAAGGAAGGACAGACTTTGTCATTGTTTGTTACTGGGGATTGAACTCAGGGGTGTTTTACCTCTGAGCTGCTCTCCCAGCCCCATTTTTTATTTATTTTTTTTCTCACTAAATTGCCGAGGGCCTCACTAAGTGGCTGAGGCTGCCTCGAAACTCAACCCTCCTGTCTCTGAAGTCCTGGGGTAACAGGCGCGCTGCCACACCCTCCTGATGAACTGTTTCATTAGGCTCCAACTCCGTCTCTAAGACCGTCTTTCTCTGTGTTGGCTGAGAGGAGGAAGAGGGTTAGGAACCTGACGACGGGCTTCTTACCCCACAGGGTTCTGACCCGACCTGAGACTTCACGTGCCTTGGACCAGGATGTCCTCTGTCCCCTTAGTCCCCGAGGCTGGCTCTGCATCCACCGCAAGAACCCAGAGCACGCTGCTGCTGAGCCGTCGCCCTGAAGCCATTTCTACAGCTCTGCTCTTTGGCCTGTGTGCAGTTTCTCTCCTGAGGCTCCAGGTCCTCCTCTTTAGCTCCATAAATCATTGAAATTCAACGTCACTGTCTGTTTTCTTCTACGAACATGCCCCACATCCATCCACCATATCTTTGAGTCAGTAAACATGGAGCTGACGAGAAGAAACTGTGAAAAGGTGTAACTGTCGCCTGAGGTGGCACTCGGACATGGACTCTTCCGGACTGACTGCCCCTCACTGGGCCGCCCCCAAATCACGTGTGCCTCCTTCATCCATGTCTGTCGGGACCACTATTCTCAGCTAGTCAAAACAACAACAACAACAACAAAAATAACCAAACAAACCCTGCAGTCTACACTCCCCAGAGGCAATAGCAATCCAGAGCCATATAGACCGTAAGAAGCCACCTTCCTTGTACATTCACTACTAACAGGATCAAGTTCCCATTCAAAGTAATAAACTTTTTATTTTGGAGTGTTTGGGGGTTTTTTTGGTGTGTGTGTGTGTGTGTGTGTGTGTGTGTGTGTGTGTGTGTGTGCTTTTGTTGTTATTTTTGCTATCATCGTTGTTGTTATAGTCTGGCTGTTGCTCTTGTCTTTGTTCTTGTTCTTTTCTTATTATCCCCTCTATTTTGATTGTTTTTGATTCATTTTTATTTTGTTTGCCCGTTTTTATTTTGTTTGGGGCTTTATCTCTTTTTAATTTAGATTTCCCTTTGTGTAGACAACTATGTGTATAGATTACTGTCTTTTTCTATCTGGGTGTTTTTTTTTTTTTTCACTTTTTTTTCTTTCTCTCTTCTTTTCTTGAGTGTTTGTTTTGGTGTTGATGTCATTGTAGTCATTTCACTTTCCCCCATTTGATTTTTCTGCTTTGGACTGCCACTGTTCCCCTATCTTCTTCCTCCCTCTCATTATACAAAATAATATAGTGTCCACCTGAAAATAAATGTCCACACCTGGAATGAGCACTTTAACTACAAAGGCAGGACTCCGGGAAATGGACACTTCATTGCCGGGTGCTCCAAATGCTGAACGGACCAGAATATGATCCACCAAATTCCACCCGACACCTCCAGTTCACCATCAGGAGCACTGGGGCACGAGGCTAAACTCCTCATAAAGTGAAAGAAGTCTGATAAGGCGGGAGTTCTGGATAGCGCTCCCAGGATCAACACAACAGGCAAAGTGAGGACAGACTGTCTTTCTGAGTAGACACAATTCCTGCACGGACCACACGGAAGTCCAGAGGAGGAGACCAGGTCACGAGGACGCTGACAATCCTCAGACATGCCAGAGTTTATACCCACTGAAAGAGGTAGTGAAGGCTGAGTTTAAATGCCCATTACAAGAATTAGAGACTTAGAGACTAATTCATAACTGCTCTACAGAGTACACTTACAGAAAGAGAGGGGGAGAACCGCCAAAATACAACTGTGAAATTAAGAACCCTGAAAATGGTGGTACACGCTTGTAATCCCAGGACTTGGGAGGCTGAGACAGGAGGATCCAGGTTTGGAGCCAGCCTCAGCTACTTAGTGAGGCCCTCTGCAACTTAGTGAGACCCTATTTCAAAAAAAATAAAGAAGCTGGGCGTGGTGGCGCACGCTTGTAATCCCAGCATTTGGGAGGCTGAAACTGGAGGATCCGGGTTCGAGGCCAGCCTCAGCTACCTAGTGAGGCACTCCGCAACTTAGTGAGACCCGGTTTCAAAATAAAGAATAAAAAATAGGGCTGGGGGTGTAGCTCGAAGGTAGAATGCCCCTGAGTTCAATCCCCAGTACCGAAAAAAAATAAAGAAAGAAAGAAAGAATGAAAAATAGGGCTGGGGGTGTAGCTCGGCAGTAGAATGCCCCTGAGTTCAATCCCCAGTACTGGAAAAAAAAAACAACACTGAAAATATAAGAAAAAGGTCCAAAAAGACTATAATAAATCCTCAGAAACCCATAACAATGGAAGTCACTGATAGAGAGGTGCAGAATATGTCAGAATATGTCAGCATTTTGATTATACATATAATCAAAGATCTTAAGAATGAAATCAGAGAGAACATTCAGGATTTGAGAGACCATGTCAATAAAAAAATTGAAACCCTCAACAAAAAGCAAACATATACACTGAATGAACTGAAAGAAACAATAAACAATTCAATGGATGCTCTCACCAACAGAGTAGACCACATAGAAAACAGAGTTTCCAGCCCGGTGTGGTGGTGCATGCGTGTAATCTCAGTACTTGGAAGGCTGAGACAGGAGGATCACAGGTTCAGAGCCAGCTTCACCTACTGAGTGAGGCCCTCCAAAATTTAGTGAAACTCTGTTTCAAAATAAAGAATAAAAAATTAGGGGTGTAGAATGCTCCTGGGTTCAATCCCCAGTACCACACACAAAAAAATTTTTTTTCTTAATTCGGGTTTCTGTTAGGAGCAAGGAGGCATTTCTGTGAAGTGGTCAGTGCAGGGGCGTGGAGTGGCAGCTCCTGTGTGGGAAGCCCCTTTCTGGCTGCTTCTTGGCTTCCTGATCGTCTGAGTTACTTACCCTGCCCTGTCTTTGTGCTCTTTCCCACAGAATGGAAATTATTGTGCTGTGTATGTCACAGGTTTATTAGGAAAACTAACTGAGGTGATAGTGTTTGTAGAGTTCTGAAAGCAGACTGTTGCACGTGAATCCAGGGGCATTCTACCTCTGGGCCACACTCCCAGCCCTATTATTTCATTTGGAAACAGGGTCTCACGAAGTTGCTGAGGGCTTCACTAAATTGCTGAGGCTGGCCTCAAACCTGAGATCCTCCTGACTCACTTCCTGATACGGAAAACAATGCCTTCTGTGTGGAGTTGTGAGGAGTCGTGACTAAGCTGGACACACAGAAGTGCTCAATAAACATCGCATCGTGCTCAATTTTCCTATTGTACTGGAGTGACGTGCTTAAGTCTTGAGAGACAAGAGAAACCTACGTTTTCTTTCTTTCTTTCTTTCTTTTTTTTAGCACTGGGGATTGAACCCAGGGGCATTCTACCGCCAAGCTATACCTCTAGCCCTATTTTTTAGTCTTTATTTTGAAACATGGTCTCACTACGTTGCGGAAGGCCTCACTAAGCAGCTGAGGCTGGCTGTGAACCCAGGTCCTCCTGTCTCAGCCCCCCAAGTACTGGGATTACCATTGTGCGCCACTACACCCAGCAGCCATTTAAAATTATTGAACCCAGCATGCCACGCAGCCAAGGGAGAGAGAGAACAGGCCCCAGCCCATGGACTCCAGGGTATGAAGTACTCGCAGGAACTGTGACCCACGTGATCCATATTTTACACTGTTTGGGGGGGGGGGTTGTTGTTGGTTTTGGAGTTTTTGTTTGTTTGTTTGGTTGGTTGGTTTTTTGCAATATTGGGGAGGGAACCCAGGGGCATTCTACCTCCGAGCTACACCCCCAGCCCTATTTTTTATTCTTTATTTTGAAACAGGGTCTCACTAAGTTGCAGAGTGCCTCACTAGGTAGCTGAGGCTGTCCTTGAACCCGAATCCTCCAATCTCAGCCTCCCAAATGCTGGGATTACAATCGTGTGCCACCATGCCTGGTGGTTTTCTGGTGTTTTTTTTTTTCCTTTCTTTCTTTTTTTGGTTTATGTTACTGTTGTTTTGTTACTGGGGAATGAACCCAAGGGCATTCTATCTCTGAGCTAGACCCCAACCCTTTTTTATTTTAGTTTTTATTTCTATTTGTTTATGTATTTATTTATTTTGGTACTGAGGATTGGACTCAGGGGCATTCTACCTAGCAGCTACACCCCTAGCCCTTTTTTTATCTTTTATTTTGAAAGAGGGTCTTGCTAAGTTTCTGAGGGTCTCGCTAAGTTGCTGAGGCTAACCTTGAGCCAGTGATCCTCTTGTCTCAGCCTCCCAAGTACTGGTATTACAGGTGTGCATCACCATGGCTGGCTACAAGTTTGTTTTTCTTTGACCACAAGTCAGAGATGCCAAAAAAAAAATAGCAACCCAACTATGAGAAACAGCTCCAGGGGTGTGACAGACCAGAGGACAGTCTCTCTCTAATTTCCTCTTTCGGAGTTCCTCCTTTCTTGGCCACTAAGGTGGCACTTGGCTGTGTGGCCCTGCCCTAAACCGATCAGGGTGGTCCTTGCTGGGGCACAGTTCTGTCACATCGCCTGATTTTTCTTTCTTTCTTTTTTTTTTTTTTTTTTTTTCCAGTATTGGAGATTGATCCCAGGGTCATTCTACCTCCAAGCTACACACCCAGCCCTTTCTTTTTCTTTTTTTTTTTTTTTTCTTTTGCGGTACTGGGGATTGAACTCAGGGGCATTCTACCTCCGAGCTATAGCCCCAGCCTATTTTTTATTCTTTATTTGAAACCGGGTCTCACTAAGTTGCGGAGTGCCTCACTAAGTAGCTGAGGCTGGCCGCGAACCCGGATCCTCCAGTCTCAGCCTCCCGAATGCTGGGATTACAAGCATGCGCCACCATGCCCGGCTCCCCCAGCTCTATTTTTTATTCTTTATTTTGAAACAGAGTCTCACTAAGTTGCAGAGGGCTTCACTAAGTAGCTGAGGCTGGCCACGTACCTGCGATCCTCCTGTCTCAGCCTCTCAAGTCCTGAGATTACAAGCGTGCACTACCGTGCCCGGCTTATCGCCTGCTTGTTCAAGCACCAGCAATGACCCCCTCCTACTCAGGGGTTTCAGTTATGCTCCTCTGAGAGGCAGCCACAAGTTTGCAGAGTCTAACCCCTCCACCAAGAGTTTATGTTCTGTCCCAAACCCCAAAGCCTCAGCCTCTCTCTCCATTTCCTTTTTTGTTGCTCCCTCTCCCTCTCTTTTATCTCCTCCCACCCCACCCAAAAGCCTCCGTTGCCCACCCTCACGGAGGGAGCAGATTCGGGGCCCAGGGCCACCCACACCAGCCCGCCCGGCCCCCCCTCCGGAGCCCTGCCCTTTAGTTCCTCTGGTCTTTTCTTAGAGTCTGGCCCCAGCTTTCCAGAGGCCAGGGAGGAGTCAGATGCAAAGAGGACTGTGGTCCCAGAATCCTCCGCGGCAACTTGACCCAGAATCACTCATAAAACGGTCGGTCGGGGTCCCTTGGCGGGCGCAATGGTTAAACAGGCTTTTGTGGATCGGCCGGGCACCTAACCGCCGTATAATAAATGTTATTTGAGTGACTGTATGACATTGTTTCCATGGAGAAAAGTCCTCTGCACTCCGACCAAAAGTGACTTTGGGGACACCCCGCCTCCTGCTCCAGGGATGACCTTGGTGGTTTGGCACCAGAGAAAACCCTCAGCTCCAGCCATCTTGGCAGAGATGGGTGCGGTCGAGGAGGGTGGAGGTCTGGGCTCTTGCTCCCGGCCCGGAAGGGAGGGAAGTAGAGTAGAACTCGAGTAGGACTTGGCGATTGGGATGGAAGGCCTCGGCGATCCCAGAATGGGGGGCTCCTCCTGGTTTTGGGGGTAGTGGGACTAAGGGCTTAATGGGTGCGGGAGGGGCTGAGGCTCATGGACGTCTGAGCATTCAGGATTGACCCCCTGCGGGCTGCAGCACAGGCGGGAGGTGCAGAGGCGGCGGTCCAACTGCGCGGCTTTCCTGCCCGCTGGCCTGTGCCAGGCCGGGCTTCCTGCCACCGAGGAGTGGGCTCCCACGCCAGGGCTCTGTCCTTGGGGACAGAGACAGTCGAGGCAGTGCCCTCGGGGACAGGCAGAGAAAGAAGTCCCAGGATACAGTCGGCCAGAGCTCAAGCCCCAGCCCTGGGTGCGAGGCATCCGAGCCCCGGCCCTACCAGAGGTTGCAGGTGCGACAGCAGGATGGCTGCACAGCGTAGGTACACCTGCCGCCCTCGTGTCCAGTGAGGGAGGGGCGCCCCACTTGAGACGCCTCCCTGGACTTGTTTGTTTTAAAACGGGGGAATGCCGGGTGTGGTGGCGCACGCTTGTAATCCCAGTACTTGGGAGGCTGAGACCGGAGGATCTGGGTTTGCGGTCAGCCTCAGCTGCTTAGTGAGGCTCTCTGCAACTTAGTGAGACCCTGTTTCAAAATAAAGAATAAAAAATAGGGCTGGGGGAGTAGCTCAGAGATAGAATGTCCCTGGGTTCAATCCTCAGTACCACAAAAAAAAAAAAAAAGACTGGGGATTGAGCAGGGCATAGTGGCACACGCTTGTAATCCCAGTACTTGGGAGGCTGAGAAAGAAAGATTGCAGGTTCCTGGCCAGCCTCAGCTCCTTAGTGACACCCTGTTTCAAAATAAAAAATAAAATAGGGGTTGGAGGTGTAGCTCGGAGGTAGAATGCCCCTAAATTCAATCCCCAGTACCACAAAAAAAAAAAATAATTAATTAATTAAACTGGGGATTGAACCCAGGGGCATCCTACCTCCATGCTACACTCCCTAGCCCTTTTTATTTTCTGAGACAGGGTCTTGCTAAGTTTCTGAGGCTGGCCTCGAACCTGTGATCCTCCTGTTTCAGCCTCCTCAGCACTGGGTTTACAGGCTTCCGTCTCCACACCTGGTTGAAATTAAGCATCTTAATTACCACCTGGATGGCAGAGACCAGGCAATGCTGTGTGAGTGAGGGAAAGCCCGGGAGAGGCGGGAGGCAGCAGAAGTCGGCCCTGGACAAAGGGGCTGACCCGGCCACCTGACCCGGGGGCACCAGAGCTGCTGAGTGACCCACACGCCCTAGGAGCAGCTGGGGAGGAAGGAGGAGGGCGGGTTCTGAGTGGGAGGAGACGGCAGGCAGTGAGTCTCAACACAGCCCCAAACCTCCAAGAATATGGACTCGCAGGCGCGGGCTTGTGGAAGGCCTGGGGGAGCCTGGCTTGTTATGACAGGACATCTCGACCCCGAGGGGAAGGGACGGGTGACTTGTGACTCGAGTGCACTAAATTCTGTCCTGGAAGTGGGTCTGGCTCAGTCTCCCCTTTTGCAAGGAGTTGAGACTGAGCCATCCAAGGCTCCTTCTAGCCCTGCCGTCCCTACAGATCTTGTGGGAGTTCGGGGTTTGAGGCGAGAGGGAGGGCCGGCTTGTGCACCCCGAAACAGCGGTCAGAACCCTGGGTGGGGGGGACTCAGCCCCCACAGGATGTCAGCGGAGCGTTGTCTGTGCTTCTGAACCTGCCATCCAGGCTTGATAAACTCTAGGCCTGACAGCCCAGCTGGACCGGGCCCCGGGGAGAAGGGATGGGGCCGGGGGGTTCCGGTCGAGCTCAGCTGGGAAGAAGGAGCACTGACGTTTAGGGGAGACTGAATAACAACACAAGTACCAACACGTACACCCGGGAGGAGACAATCACATTATTTAACCGTCAGGCAGAGTGGACGCTGGGCTTGGGGCTAGACAGGGTCCTGGGCGCCCCTTCCAGAGAGTAAGAGGCAGTGCCCAAGGGAAGGACCCGGCAGGATGATACCGAGGGACTCGGGGAGGGGGGCCATGGCAAATTTTCAACCCGTATGGAAGAATTCCAGTATTTCGACAGTCGGCTGAATACCGGCCCTGCGGAGCTGCGTGCTGTCCCTTGCTTCAGGGAGAACGTGGCTGTGTCCCCAAGCGAAAGAGGACAGCAGGTGTGTGGGCCGGTACAGGTGAGCGCCGCACCCGGGGGAAGGAGACCGTCTATTCCAGCGTTCACAGTGGGGGCTACAGGTGGGGTGCATCCCGGAAACCCCACACGCGTCCCTGAGCCAAGGACAGGGTGCTGGGGCCCACCCTCGTAGACCCCGTCTCCGACATCTGATTTTTTTGTTGGCATTTCTCTCTTTATCTTTTTCGTTAGTTTGTTCTCCACTCTTTAAATAATTAATATAATTACTTTTAAATACAAAATACAAAGTGTCCTTTCTTCTCTTCCACTTGTTGGGGGGGGGGTGGGAGGTCGAGTTTTTAAATAAGGGTCTCAGCTCCCTCAGGGGTCACAGGCTCCAGCGGGAGGGCCGGGAGCCTGGGTGCCACCCCTCCTGACGGAGGCGCTCTCCCTGGATGGCACGGGCCTCGTGGGAGGTGGCATGGAGCTGTGTGGTTCCAGGTGGGCCTGGTTCCAACAGGCTGGATCAAAGAAGGTCCTAGCCCATGAAGCAGACAGGTCCGAGCAGCACCCCTCCCCGCCTTGTGGGGGCCCCCAGATCCGAGAAGGAGGCGTCCAGCACCGGCAGCTGCTCCAGCACCGGCGTGCGCACCTCCAGCACCGTCCGGCCCTGCTGCATCTGCAGGGGAGACGGCAGGGAGCATGAAGTGGGGGGCCTCCGCCCGAGGACCCCAAGCCACCGCCGGGCTTGCCTCTCCTCTGAGCATCCTGACCCCGCTAGTGACTGGGAAGGTACAAGGCTAGGGGTGTCGCTGTGCCTCCCCACGTGACCCCGTGAGTGTGTGTTCACCCCCAAGTGCCTCTGCCGGGCACCTGTTTCATGGGCCAACTGGTGTGCACACAGGTGAGCCCCACCTGGACTTTCCCCCGCTCCCTGCCTCCCGTTTTTGTGATGGTGGTGGTTTTTCTTTGGTGCTGAGGATTACATCCAGGGCCTTCTACCTCTGAGCTAAATCCCCAGTCCTATCTTATTTTTAATTTTGAAACGGGATCTTGCTAAGTTGTGGAGGCTGGCCTCCAACCTGCAAATCTCCTGTCTCAGCCTCCAAGCACTTGGATTCCAGGCATGTGCCACCACACTGGGCTGGCATTTGTGACAGCAGGAAGCTGGCCTCTTCCCTGCCATCCCTGGGCACCCCGCCCAAAGGGTCTCAGCACCTCCCTCCCGCAGCCTGCCGCTGGGGTTCACCTCCCACCGTGGCTCCCAGTTCCCACCTGACAGCCGTCTCTGAATTCCTTGACGTAGGGGCTGGTCTCGGGGCTCAGCTCGTCCTCGTTGGCCCCCCTTAGCCTCAGGGGACCATCTCGGGGTGCTCCGGAGCAGGGGTACGAGATGTCCTGGTGGGCCGAGACGCTGAGCAGGCGCAGGAACGTGAGCTGGACCACCCCCACTGGGGAGCCCTCGGAGTCCACGTAGGAGAACTGCGAGGGGACAGGGCGTCAGGGGCAGGACCTGGAGGGCCGGGGCGGCTGCACCAGGGCCACGAGTGGGGGAGGGGGCAAACTTCTGTCTTGGGTTCAAGGGAAGGGGACAAAGCGCACCTAAGGATGGCGAGGAGAAAGGAGTTAGGAACCGGGAGTCCACCGGCTCTGCCCAGGCGATGGCCAGGGAACTTGTCACATAAGCCATCCACCGCCACCAGGCCCTGGGGGTTACGCTGGGGCAGGGGAGGGGCAGTCCAGGCCCCCACTGGCACCTGTGTGACGTCATCCCTGGGCATCACACACGTCTCCCCTCCAGCGGTGAAGTTGCAGAAAACCCGGAAGGCATCCCGAGCGCAGCCCTGGTTGGGGTCCACCCAGTACTCGCCTGTCGGGACAGACGGGGGGTCAGGGCCTCCGAGGGCCTGCACCCTGGGTATTCACCACCCCACGTGACCCCCCACCCCAACACCCCAGCCTCCCTGAAATACTCTGACTCCCAGGCCTCCCACCTGGACACACCGCCATCTCCCTATCCCTCAGCACCTGCGTGTGTGTGTGTGTGTGTGTGTGTGTGTGTGTGTATTAGTTACTGAAGATTGAACCCAGTGGCATTCTACCTCTGAGCTATACCCCAGCCCCCCTTTTTTTTCCGGTACTGGAGATTGAATTCACAGGCATTCTACCTCCGAGCTACACCCCTAGTCCTATTTTTATTCTTTTTTTTTTTTGGCGGTACTGGGGGTTGAACTCAGGGGCTTTCTACCTCCAAGCTATACCCCCAGCCCTATTTTTTATTCTTTATTTTGAAACTGAGTCTCACTAAGTTGCGGAGTGCCTCACTAGGTAGCTGAGGCTGGCCTCGAACCCGGATCCTCCGGTCTCAGCCTCCCGAATGCTGGGATTACAAGCGTGCGCCACCACGCCCGGCTCTCCCTCATCGCCTTCCACTCCGGCCCCCACAATAACCCCAGCTCCTCCGAGTGGAGCGACACCCTCACTCTGGGTGCAGCGTGTGGGTAGGTACTCAAGCGTCTCCACCTCCGTGTGTGCACTTGGTAGCTCCGTAACACCAAAGCGCTTCCGACCTGGGTGGTTAAGAGCCCCTGATCCAAGCCAGGTGTGGTGGCGCACGCTTGTAATCCCAGCACTTGGGAGGCTGAGACAGGAGGATCCGGGTTTGCAGCCAGCCTCAGTTACTTAGTGAGGTTCTCCACAACTTAGTGAGACCCTGTTTCAAAATAAAGAATAAAAAATAGGACTAGGAATATAGCTCGGAGATAGAATATCGCTGGGTTCCATCCCCAGTACTGCAAAAAAAAAAAAGAGCCCCGGTCCAAGCCCAGCCCCTCCCAGGACCTCCCCCCGGCTTGTGCAGAGCCCGGCTCGAGGGCTGTGCTGACCGTCGGGCAGCTCTGGGTGGCACAGCCGCAGGTCCTGGCAGGTGCGAGCGGGGCTGTCCTGGGTCCCTGTCGGCCGCCTCATCTGTTCAATCTCCTCCCGCAGGGAGTCGAGGGAGCCAAAGATCTCCTCCAGCCCCCCAGGACCGCCCGGGGCGCCCCCAGTCGGCGTGGCCTCGTCCTCCTGCACCAGGCGGCTTCCGTCCACCGAGCGCCGCGTCTTCTTGGGCATCTGGATGGGCAGCGGCTGGATGACCTCGCCCGGGGGGCCCTGGGTGGGGAGAGAGACCGCCGGGTCAGCGCGTTGGGGGAGCAGAGACACCGCAGCGGACAGCGACGGCCAGGGGCCCGCCTCGGAACTCACCGGGTGTCCTGGAGGGCCCTGGACGCCCTTCTCTCCCTTGGGTCCAGCTGGGCCCTGGCAAAGGAGTTAACGAGGTCGGGGAGCGGTTCAGAGGTCAAGTGTGGGATTGAGGGCAGGGGGGTCAACATGGTCTCTGGTGGGAATGGGAGTCTCCGAGGGGGAGGGGCGGTGTCCAGTGCAGCTGGGGAAGGAAGGGTCAGAGCGGGGGGGGGGGGGGTCACTCACGGTGGCTCCTTTGGCTCCTTTGGGGCCAGCAGGTCCCTGTGAAATGAGGACACAGATGGTCACCACGAGGACATGACGGTTGGAGGAATGGAGAGGAAAGGTCCCGGGTCAACAGGACCCTGGGTTACTTTGGGTGGGGCAGCCACGGGGGGACGGGGGACATTTGGGGGCGCATGGGAGGGAGCCCCGGAGGACCTGACATGGAAGTCCCTGGAGGTCGAGGGGTGGGGCGAGGGTACTCACGGGGAGGCCGGGGGGCCCTCCAGGGCCAATGGTGCCGGATGCTCCTGGGATACCCTAGGGTGGGGAGGGGCTGCTTCAGCTGGGTCCTCCTCCCCACAGGCCCAAGCATCTGCTCCCTCACCGCACCCCCGCCCCACTCCAACCCCCCATCACGAATCGCGCCCTTGGCCCCCCAGACCTTCCAGGTCCCCTCCCCTACCTACCGTCTCTCCCTTCTGTCCGGGGGAGCCCTGAGGGCCAGGGAGTCCCCGATCACCCTTCTCTCCTTGCTCCCCAGGAGGCCCGATCAGTCCAATGAGACCCGGGTGGCCCTGGAGAAGGGGACGCGGGGTCCCGGGAATGCAGAAAGAAGTCACACGGGTGGGGAAGAAGGGCCAGGAAGACAGAGGGAAAAGGCACGGGGTCTGGGAAGGAGCCGCAGTTGGGGGGAACCCCCTCCCCCCAGGCCTGGGAGCCGAGGCAGAGGGCGCGCTTTGGGAGTGAGGGTGGCAGGTGAACACCTGGCGGCGGCGGTCACTCACCTTCTCTCCCTTGGCTCCCGCATCGCCCCGGAGGCCAGGAAGCCCTGGGGGTCCCTGCGGGGAGACAGGAAGTCACTCTCTCCAGGGAGGGGGGCAAGTTCTCCTGCACACGCACACACACATACACGCACATGCACACGTACACGCACATGCGCGCCTCCCACTTCTGCCACAACTTCAACTCCATGCCCCCCTCCCAGGGCACCCGCCGTGTCCCGGTCACTCACCACAGGCCCCGGGGGCCCTGCCTGGCCTGTGGCTCCGGGTCGGCCTTGCTGACCCTACGGGTTGGAGGGAACCCCAGGGTGAGCCGGAGCACACCCAGCCTGCACCCCTCCCTCGGCCCTGCACACCCGTCCCTCCACCCCATGACTCACCACTGAGCCGGGGAGTCCCCTCAAACCGTCAGGGCCAGGTTTCCCCGCTGGACCGGCAGGACCCACGGGACCTGTCTTCCCTGGGGCACCTACAGAGCCAGGATCCCCCTGAAACACACACAAGGAATAGGTCCTACCCCTGGCGCGCAGGCCAGGCCTGTGATCCCAGTACTTGGGAGGCTGAGCCGGGAGGATCACAGATTCAAGATCAGCCTCCGCAACTTAGGGAAACCCTCAGCAACTTAGTGAGATCCTGTTTCAAACTTTAAAATCAAGCTGGGTGCAGTGGTGCATGCCTGTAATTCTAGTACTTGGGAGGCTGAGACAGGAGGATCACAGGTTGGAGACCAGCCTCAGCAACTTAGGGAGAACCTTAGCAATTTAGCAAGATCCTGTTTCAAAATAAATTAAAAAAAAAAAAAAAATAGGGCTGGAGTCAGATGTGGTGGCACATATCTGTAATTCCAGTACTTGGGAGGCTGAGACAAGAAGAATGCAGGTTCAAGACCAGCCTCAGCAATGTAGTGAGGCTCTCCGCAACTTAGCAAGACCCCTGTTTCCAAATAAAAATTTCAATAGGATAGAAGGCCCCTGGGTTCCATCCCCAGTGCCAAAAAATGGGGGGAGGGGCGGAGGTATAGCTCAGAGGTAGAATGTCCCTGGGCTCAAACCCCAGTGCCACACAAAAAATAATAAATAAGCCGGGCGTGGTAGCACACACATGTAATCCCAGTACTTGGGAGACTGAGACAGGAGGATCACAGATTTGCGGCCAGCCTCAGCTACCTAGTGAGATACTCTGCAACTCAGTGAGACCCTGTTTCAAAATAAAGAATAAAAAATAGGACTGGGGGTGTAGCTCAGGGGTAGAATGCCCCTGGGTTCCATCCCCAGTACCGCAAAATAATAATAATAAATAAATAGGCTGGAGGGGTGTGGCTCTGAGGTGACACCTGGGTTCAATCCCCAGTGTCAACATACAATGAAAGTGTCCTTAAGACCAGAGAAAGGGGTGACGGGCTGAGGCAGGAAGGGGTGGCTCAAAACTTAGGGGTCATGTGACAGGGACAAGCAAAGAACCTCTGTCACCAAAGTGGGCTGAAGCTGGGAGCAGTGGGCATGGGCTAGGCCTCCGGAGACGGAGGAGCTGTCTCGGCACTAGGGCGGGCCCCCTCACCTTGGCTCCCTTCTCTCCTTGTCTCCCCTCTGGACCAGGCGTGCCGGCAGGACCCTGTGGACGGGGACAGAAGGAAGGGGAAGTTGAGGCACAGAGCAACTGGGCTGGGCTCATCCCCTATCCTGTCCTCTTGTACACACACACACACACACACACACACACACACACACACACGTGCGCACACACACGGCCAATTCACAGACAGTAAGGACAGGTGCGGCTGCAGCAGCTGTTAAAATATCAAGTAGGTCCGCACGTTTGGTGAGGAGCCCACATCCCACCCAGGGGCCCAATTCCTGCCCCAGCAACTAAGAGGTTAATCCCTTGCCAGGCGCATGTGGTGGCGCTCCCTTGTAATCCCTGCATTCGGGAGGCCGAGACCAGAGGATCGGGGTTCGCGGCCAGCCTCAGCTACTTAGTGAGGCCCTCCGCAACTTAGTGAGACTTGGTTTCAAAATAAATAATAAAAAATAGGGCTGGGGGTATAGCTCGGAGGTAGAATGCCCCTGAGTTCAATCCCCAGTACCGCAATAAATAAGTAAATACAAGCCGGGCGTGGTGGTGCACGCTTGTAATCCCAGCATTCGGGAGGCTGAGACCGGAGGATCCGGGTTCGCGGCCAGCCTCAGCTACCTAGTGAGGCACTCCGAAACTTAGTGAGACCCTGTTTCAAAATAAAGAATAAAAAATAGGGCTGGGGGTATAGCTCGGAGGTAGAATGCCCCTGAG